>DWDZ01000114.1:0-10913 GCA_018245715.1 Passova passova rudex
AGACTTATCAAGTACTAGTACGCACTTCTTACAGACTGTCAACATTTACGTATACATGCTCATCACTTATATATTTGTCCTGGGTGGGAGTCGATCCCACAACCTCCAGTGTTGCAGTCAGGGTCTCTACCCACTCGACCACGAGACCAGTAAAATTTTAGAAAATACATATTAAGAAAATATTTTTTTCAGTCCGCATTTGTTAAAATGATAAAAGGTCCCCCTTTCTTTCATCTCTCAGGATCTCTGTTTAGTATAGTATTACTAGTAAGTATAGGGTAAACTTATGCTACTAGAATGAATGCTAAAGGAATACGAGTATCTGCCTGTACAAGTGAGAGACGGGATTAGGGCCGATAATATTACAATCTCCGGTATGTACATAGATTGGCGGGGTAAAATATAATATACATACAGTATACTGTATTAGGTACATCATATAAGTATGTACATATAACTATGACTAATTATTTAAGAACGAATGGTAGGATGCAGTTATTGTTTATTTTTTGTTTCTTTGTTTTTCAGAAACATGCAATTTTTAATACATACATTATTGTGACACTTAGAAACTGTAAGTACAGCAATGTTTCCACTAACATAAATTGTATGGTTTATTTGAAAGATTTTACGCATTTGATTTTTGGTCCTAAATAAGTCGTGCAGTAAGCTAATTTATTTTAGTTTAAGTTAAAAAAGTTATTGATATAATATGACAATTTTATTCTTTTATTAGTAGACGGATAATCTTGTCTGCTTTGGAACGATTGTACGGATGTGCAAGGAAGACACTCTTATCCCAATACCTAGGAGAGGTTAGGAACGTACGCTGGATAGCTATCGAGGGAATTTCCTGGGATAGGGTTCTGACATAAAAAAGTGTATTTTAGAAGATTTTCTTCTGTCATCAAAACAAAAGAAAACTTCACAACCAGAATGTTAGTTCTTTTATTATTGTATTATTTATAAAACTAAGAATTATCACAAATTAATTAATAATGTATGGCTGAACTGTGCAAGCTCTGCGATTCATATTATACATTCTTTTTACTGTCATACTGAACTTGACATGACAGCTGTCAGATAAATAACCTAACTTTTTCACGTTGTTAATTTGTTGTTATTTCTCATATTAATATTAAATATTACGGAAATTGTAAATTCTAAGATACAGTACTTTGCATCTACTAAGACATTCCGATACAAAATGGTGTCACTAAAATCTCCTAAAGATAATACTAACAGAGACAAATCTTTTAAAAGTAAGTCATCCAAAGTGATGAAGAAAAAGTTAAAACCAGCTGTGACTGGAGCGCTTACTTCTCAAATTGAAGTAAAAAATAGTACAACGGAGAATGCGCCACAGAAAAAGATTAAATACATAATGCCATCAAAATCAATAACAGACAACCTTATCGATTTAACCATGCACGCACTAGACAAATTAGTGACTCATCAAAATAAGAAAAACATCATATTTGGCGATGAAACTTCAATTTTCATAGAAATAAGATGCATTAAAATACAAAATACCAAGGGAAATCTTAAATTGTAAGTCCTCCCATTTTCAATAAGTCTTTAGAATGTTTATGTTACTGTCTTAATACTTGATAAGTATCCTGTTTAGAGATACTCGAAAACACATTTACAGAAAAGGGCAAGACCATTTACATGAACACTATCATACTCATGTATCCTTTCTTTATCTTTATAGTATTTTACCTCATAGCACTGTATCATCATCAGGAGAGGTATGTTTGATTACACCGGACTTACGAAAGGGCAAGAAAAAAGATCATGAACCTACACTTGAACATTGGGAGGAGTTATTAAGAAATGCTGGTGTAACAGAGGTAAATGTTGTAAAGAAATAAGTAATAACTGAATAATAACATCCATTTATACTTGGGAAACTGCATCCACTCCCAAATGAATTATACTCGCTCACCACAAATACACACAAACACACACACACACACACACACTACCCCATTAGTGACCTGACTTAATAGTTAATAATAAATAATAATTGCCATTAATGAAATTTCTTTAAGTCACATTTTTATCATAAAATTTTAACATTTTGTTAACAATTAAAGTAAATAATTTGAAATAATATCAGTTAGCTGTATGCCATTTAAATAATATTGAGGTATTATATGATCAATTAAATTTTCTTCCAGGTAAAGACTGTAATGCCTATGAGACAGTTGAGAGTAGAATATGATCAGTTTGAATTAAAGCGAAGACTTCTCACCCAACATGATTTTATTATGGTTGATACCAGAGTATTAAACCATGTCTCACATTTGCTGGGCAAAATGTTCTTTAAAAAACACAATATGCTTATACCGGTCAAGCTGAATGAAAAGGGCAACATTAAAAAGGATATCGAAGTTGGTCTCTGCACTTCCATGCTAAGACTAAGTGAAGGAGACACCTCTACATTTCTTGTGGGGCACACTGGCATGCCGCATTATAAGATAAAAGAGAATATTTTGAGTTTTGTTAAACAATTAAACAATAAGTTTCCAGGGGGTGAAGCCAACATAAGATCCATTTCTATGAAATTGCCTTTGTCACTGGCACTACCCTTGTACATTACATTGAGTAAGTACCAAAAGTGGAATAAGTTAAGTTTTTTTAAGCTTAACATTATAAAGAATATCAAAATTTTTTTGAGACAGCAGTTAACATGCAGGTAGCAATCACAAGTGGCTAACGTCACCTATTGACTTTTGCTGCTAACTTTAAATAGAAATGTGTCAAGTGGTCTACCATATTTACTTCATTTGCATGTTTAAACAAGACCATTTAGCATCATAGCTCAAAAGATGTATTTGTCTGAATGAAACTAAATAAACATGGTGAAAAATTTATCAATTTACATTGATGGATGAGTAAAATTTAGGTGCCTTCCGACCAGTTTAATGGTTTCTAATAAATAGGCTAATTCATTTGATTGATCACAGATAAGGTGGATCGAGTAGGTACGTCTATTCTGGATACCAATGAATTGATATTCGTCAACATGAGCAATGAGCCTTGGCTGTTGATGGCACATTCTATGAATTAGACAGATTGTCCTAGTCTGGAGGCACATCATATCATTTAGTTTAGTCCGTATTAGGTATTAATAAGGATGATAATTTGTTAGTATGCATTGGTAAAAGGATTGCAAATGACTTTTTGTAAAATTACTGTATAATTATATGTAGTTAATATTACTCTGTATTTATGCTATATAAGTTGGTCTCTAATATTTTGCAACTCCTAGACTTCACTGGCCGCCTCCAGTACACTTGTTGAACAGCATCCAAAATTGCTTTGGATTCTATTACTGTAGCAGACACTTTAGTTGCTCATTTTGGTTTTAAGGCCTATGAAACCTACTTATTTGGACTCGGTAAACACGATAGACTACCTGAAGTCTTAAGCTTTCTCATTCTGAGGTGAGATTCATGTTCAATACTTGAACAATAAGTGTTAATAGTTGAAACATCTGTTAAATTGTATATGATTATGTAAACAAAAATACATACAGTAGAGCACTTCAATTAAACCACATTCAGAGACTTCTACTATCTTTTAACAACACAATAATTTACATTTTAGGACCGTCTAACACAGTAGCGCCACCGAAATTGAGAAAGAGTAAACCAAAACACTTTACTGAATATGAAGATGAGCTATCAACAATACCTGGCAGGAGAGTCTGTGTTGCTCCCGATGGAACAGTGCGATTGAGAAAAATTGAAAGTGACAGAGATTACAGGTAATACGAGGGCTTTAGTAGTTGAGGAGAAACTCACCTTAAATAAATAACAGTAACGATACGAGGCTCGGTATATTTATATGAATGCAAGCCATTATATCAAAGGATTGATAGATGGTTTTAGATTAACAATCCATATAAATGTAAATTCTTATTATTTAGGGCTGTGATATGAGGCACAGTTCTAATTCAGGTACAGTTATTTACTTTCACTCACCTCTTGCTCATAATATTTAGAGAACCTTACTACTCAACTGGAAGTCATGGGTTCGATTATGACCCAAAACACCCATTTGTGTTATAAGCACATTTGTTTGTTTCTGGGTGTACTAAAAACATTATGTAAGTTTTATATAGTATTAATATATGTATGTTTGTCAGCTCTCCAGACACCATGATACAGGCATTTAATTGCTTAATTTGGATTAAGAAAGCTGTATGTAGAATTGTCCCAGTCACAATTATTATTATTTTTCCTTTAAAGAATGTTTATGTGGTATTTTAAATATTTATTCCATACACTAACTATACTAACTGTAAACTATAAAAATTATCTTCTTTCAGCAACAATGAACAGGATGAGAGTAATGACGAAGAAAAGGGAAATAATGAAAGTGAATTAGAGAATGATAATGAATAAAAATAAATTGTTTATTCTTTCAATACAGATCAATGTAATAAAATGTCTTGTTTTATTTTTACCAGCACCAAATAATGTAATGGTACATTGACAACTAAATAATCGTATTCTAAATAACATAAAGTTGATCATACTAAACTATACAACACTCTGTGACAGTTTCAACATAGATTCTTGTATCTTCAAAGGCCAAACCTTTTTAAACTTCTTGAAATTTTTCAACCTACTTACAGTGTTATCTTTTATTAATAATGCCTCTCTTTTCACTATTAAATCATTTCGCACCTCTAGCACTGTTGTGCCCAAATCTTCATTGTCATTATTTTCTTGTTTCACAACTTTCATAGCTGTATTAACATCCATGTTGGAATTCTGTTCCATTAGCTCAGAAAGCTTTATTCCTCTTAAAGCTGTAATATCTACTTTTTCACAAATTGGTGCAGTACTACTAATTCTTGGCATTTCAGGATCAGTATCTTCATGTACAACAAAGTTTGATTTAGTCGGTAGATCATTGCTGACAGTACTATGTTCTGTTGCAATTTTCTTGGTAACAAAATTAAAAAGCCCTTCGTCATCATCTTGTTCAAACTTTCGTTTCGTAGCTTTCATTAGATTTAAAAGTTTCGTACTGTTATCTGCATTCTTATTGGAACTTTGAATGAAATTAAAGGACTCGTTATCGGCACAGTTTTCTGTGGCCATTTTCTTGGAAGGATTAATTTCAGTATCATGAGAATCGTCAGCTGCTCTTTTGTTTCTAGAATTATTGACATTTATACTACCTTCAGTAGCTATTTTTTTATTAATGGTAATGTCCTCCTCGATAAGTTTTCTTTTACCTGTAACTACATCACCATTACCACATGTTATGAGAGAGTTATCCCTTACTGTTAAGCTCTCGTCAATTTTTATATTTCCTTGGTTTAATATCTTTTCTGAAGAAGTTTGGGACTCCGGTGCTAATATATTATCAATTTTTGAAGATTGATCAGTTGATTGCTTCAATACTTCCAAGGTGAAATTAAAATCTGGATTACAATATTTTTCAATTGAATTGTATAGGATTGATAAACCTATTTCAGCATCCGCAACAAGCCTTTTGCCCTTTCCTTTCAGATAATCAACAATTTCTTTTATTTGTTCCCTTTGTGTTTCAGTATCCTGACTAGTGGATGTTATATTATATTGAATTACAATGACATCATCAGCACTAAGCATTGATTTTGTCATCTTGGTTGCACTCAATAATAAGGCTGTAGCAGAACTTTGCTGTAAAACCATTTTGTACATTTCCAATTGTCTCTTTGAAAAGAATATGACATTTTTGCCACAAAACAAAGATTTTCTCGACTCATCAGGAAGAAATGATACACACTCCTTATTGAGTGTGGATTCAACAATCTGAGGAGTAAATTGAGTTGCATCAGGCAATCGTGTGCCCTGTGTTACAGCTTCAAGACATTTATTCCAGTACTCAATTGTAACTATGTATGAGCCTTGAACTAAAGCCAACACCACTTTGATTGTCAGAGTAATAGCTGGCATTGTTAAATATGTACATGAGACATCCCAATCACTTTTTAATACTGCTCCTAGTTTGTCTAGAGTATTTTTTAGATTCTGTAAGTTTTCACCTTTAAGAGTTGATGTACAAGTGACAAAATCGCTGACTTTTTCAACTGTCCATTCACAATTCATCTTACCAAACTTAACCTTATCATTCGAGTTTAATATCACCTTTTGGTTACATTCTAATTTGTGCTGAGCATTATTCACAAAAGTACCGTACTTCGAACCTAAATCTTGCAATGTTAAATTATTTTCTATAATAGATAAAGATGCATGTTTCCTGCTAAGAGATTGATCTCCGGGTATCGGAAAATTACAATTTTGACCATCTGCACTTCTGCCAATGATTATATCCTGTCCTAATAAAACATATATTACTCTAGAATCATTCTTTGATGTAAGATACCACATTTTATATAAGTAAAACTAATTTTGTAAAGATATACCACAAGGCACAAGCGTCCCTAAATGCAACCAAATTATAATTTTAACTTGCTGGTAGGGAAGGACAAAAATATCGATATATATATATTTTAAACTGATAAATGTGATGTTTAAATGTCGATGTATCGATATTTATTTTAGAGTATCAAATTGGATATTTTTTGCCCGTTTCATGGATAAATGCAGTATTTATAAAAATGTGTATAAAATCGAACGAACGATATTTTTTACTTTGTATAAATCGATACTGTATGAAAATATCGACACCATATATATTGTTATATTTTTGTCCTTTGCCCACCTCTAGTTACTAATGACAATGACACCATTTTTTTCATATAGTACTACTGAATTGTATTTTTCCTGTTCAGCCAATATTATTTTTCGTAGGATTCCATTATAGAACCTGCTAAATACTAACAACTCTCTATTTGACGTGGAAATAAATATTCAGTAGACAAAATGAAGGCTAAATGGTGCGCAGCTCTTTAACTGATCGTTATTCATATATGGCAACATTCCTGTAACGTATCAAATATCAATAATAAAGGTCAATGAGAATTTTGTTTACATTTTTGTAATCAAATAAAATGACCCTGTACATTGATACAAAATTAAATTTTATTGATAATAATGTTATATCAACAGTTGGATCATGGCATCCGTCATTGCCTCTATTAGCTATAGGCTCATTTAATCAAGAAAAAGGGGGATTTGTAACCATTTTTCAAGAAAATGTACGTGGTTTTAGGAATCCCTTAATTTGCACGTTTATTTCTAGATACTCAAGCCCTTAGACTAAAGGCTCCACGAATAAATAAATCATTTTGTAAACAGATTCCTAGTTCATTTTTTGTAGATATTGACACTTTAGTGAATGAATTTTAGATGGTGGACGTTATTTTTATAATTATTAGAAACTTTATGAATATGTCTAATTGCTGATGGATTAAGTAGTTAAATTTAACTTAATCTTGTATTTGTAGTGATCACATCTTTAAATAAACATTTCTAAAAATAGTGTGGGGTCATTTTTATAAGAATCTGGATCGTCCTTTTCTATACCAATTATTTACTGTTTATTTGTAAAACTTTGCTGTTTATTTATTTATCATACATTTTTGATTTTACCCAAATAGTCTCAGACCAGAGTGGTGTGTAAGTACACAAGAAAGACATATTTTTTATTGGAAATTCCTAGATAATTCATCTTTAACTGTATCTGAAGTAAGTAAGTAATAAAATGTTTGACTTAATTTAGTATCCCGAATGGTAACATAAAGTATTATTAATGTTAATCTAAATAGTGTATTAGGTGATTATATCTGTACATAAAAGAACATAGAAATCGTTTTACAGGGTCAGGCATTAGAAGGCTGTGATTGGCCTATTCTATTGGCCAATCAAGTCACAACTCTGGCTTGGCATCCAACAAGAAGGCTTTTGGTTGCTGGTTGGGATGGTGGAGAGCTTTACATCTGGTTGGAATACTCCTGGGCTCGCTTAGAAGCACCTCATAATGCTGCCCTTACAACAGTAAATTTCAGTCTGGGAGGTGGAAGATTGATTGCTACAGACGCGGCTGGTTCTGTATCTGGCTGGCAGACAGGCACAGGAGCGCCATTAACAGCATTTCATCATCAACTCAGTGATATCATAACTCATGTTAAGTTTTGTTCACCTCATCCAAGTACAGAGTCATCAATTAGAGGTCTAGCTCGAGCAGCTGTTGCAGGAGATGAAAATGCTCTTGATGCACTAGCAGCATGGAGGCCACGTACTACAGCCAGAATGAGAGAGGGCTTACAGCCTGATAACCATGCATGTTATGCTGCTCAAGATAATGGAGTCATATTGTACATTGATCACAATGGAGCTTGTTCAGAAGTCCTTAATGCTCCAGGAGCCATTGTGTTTATGGGTATTATAAGTAATATTTATTTACTGGTAGCATGGGAATCTGCAGGGGCACTAAGTTTATCAAGATTTGCTACAGCAGACGATGGATCTTTAACAACTGACACTCATGTCAGAATGACAACCAGAAATGGTCAATGCATTGTTCTTGCTGGTAACTCTTGTGTAGCTGTTATAACTGGTGATAACATAATTAGAGTTTGGGACAGTGAGACGGGTGACAATGATGTGTTACCAAACGAAAATGAGGACATCGTACAGGGAGATACCTTCACAAGCATCAGCTATTGTAATTTGAGTGATACTCTGTGTTGTGGAACTGCTCAAGGAAATCTTTATTTATGGAGACGAGATCATAGAAATAACTGGAAATTAATTAGCAGGACATCAATTAAGGGTACAGTGAAGGAAGTGAGTTGGGGCTCTGAAGGGTTGATGAATCCTTTACTACATGTAAATTGTATAACAAATGCTTTTATTCTTCAAGAACATCACATTTGTTGGGGTTACTCACCCGCAGTATATATGGTACAGAAATCAGCTTATGAAATAGCTATTACAAACAAAGACAATATCATATCCAGCATTACCACATCGAAAACAATAAAATGTTTTGCCTTTAAAGACAACTATGCTGCTTTAGGAGATGGAAGGGAAGTTCAGGTAAGATTACCAAAAAATTGTTTTTTTTTGCCACCCTTTTTATTGGTTCACTGCTGGATCAGGGTTCCTCTCATAGTGAGAGGGATTTAGGCCATAGTTAGCCAAGATAACCTAGTGCGGATTGGCAGAGATTTCACACACCACAGAAACAAATTTTTATAACATCTATAAAGTGTGCAGGTTTCTTCACAATGTTGCCTTCACTGTTAGTGCTAGCGACTGATATTTAAATTTTAATTTGTAAAAGGCTTATAACAAATCAGAGGTGCATGCCAGGATTTGAACCCAGACCCCCCCCAGGGTAACAAGTTGAATTTCAAACCACTAGACTATCACTGCTGCTTATTCTCACTGAGTAATGTCAATTGAAGAATTTATAAAGCATATTTATTTAGTATTGCCAATATTAATATTGCAGTAATTATGGTGTTATTAAGCTTACACAATATAGATTGAACTATTATTGAGCACCATATTTTTTATTAGCAATAATAATCAGTATAAAAATGGCATTTAATTTTGATTAACTCCGTCATCATAAAAGTTAATTTGTGCTTACATTCTATGTTTACAGATCTGGATGACTGGTAAAGATAATGAAAGTAAATTTTCACTCCTACGTACTTTTTCTTGGAAAACAGATGTACTAATGATATATGGCGATATTCTTGTGGGTTTTTGTAACCCGCACATTGAATGCTACTCAGTAACTGGTAACAAGATAGGTATACTTCCAAGCTCTGAAGGTGAGGGAGAACCTATCGTCATAACCAACACTAATAAATATGTAGTGGTTGCCACTATTGATGGCACTTTAAAATTAGTCGAGATCACTAAAAAAGGTCTCAGAATGCCATATCCACCGAAAAACTGCTACCAGATGTTTGACGATTTTGGCGAAATAATGAGAGCGTCAGTAAATTGTTCAGGGCTGAATATTTGCCTAAGCATAGCCAACTCTGGGCTAGCCCCCGACCCTAAACTTTACTTATGGGATGTCGCTAATGATATTATCACAAATACTCTGCTATCTGGTACAACTTCACCACCATATCAAAGTGTCCCCATCGCCATCCTATGGGACGCTAATGACCCCCGACTGGTTGCGGTTCACATGCGCTCGTCTGACTTTGATAAAATTCACTTATTGTTTAGTTATGACAGCAAACTTTATGAGTATAAGAATTGGTGTTCATCGATGGAAGAATATTTCACATCTAATTTTATGCTATGCTCGTTATATACACCTTACGTAGTTATTCTGTCCCAGCAAAATATAAAGAGGATTTTGATTCAAGAATTTGACGACAATACTGATTATGATACCTCTCGGCTACGACAAGTTTTAAATTTTCTGTTTTATATGACGACAGGCCATTTAGAAAAGGCTGTTATAGCGGGTACGAACTTGGCTGCCAATAAGAACTCAATCATATGGAATAGTTTAGCCAAAGTTTGTGTATCTTGTAAACGTGCAGATGTTGGTGCAGTATGCTTGGGAAAAATGGGCAATATAAAAGGGGCACTTATGATGCGTAAAGTGATGAATGATGATAGTATGGATGATGTAAGTAAAGTTGGTGTACTGGCAGTTAATTTAGGCATGCTCGAAGAAGCTGAAAAATTGTTCAAAGATGCAAATAGGCCCGATTTAATTACTCGTCTCTTATCAGCAAAAGATGGTGGTCTGCAAGAAATCATTAATGGTAACAATGAAGGTGAGAATGTACTTCTTGTGAAAAGTGCACAACATAAGCTAGCAAAGATTCTGTGGGCTAATGGTGAAACTGGGGCTGCATTAAAATTATTCGAAAGTGCTGGCACATTAGTACCTCACGTCCCTAGGATGTTGATATCTCAAGGGCAAGCTTCCATGTTGGCCCAATATGTATCAACATCTAA
>DWDZ01000115.1:0-10899 GCA_018245715.1 Passova passova rudex
TTCAAATCAACACTCGCCATTATTGTTCATGCTACTTTTAATCGCACGGTTGCTTCATAGAATTGAAATTAAAATGTATCAGGTCTCACCGTAATGCGAGAGAAATACATTACGATATAATAATTTCACCCGTTGCAGGATACAATGTAAATAATGGTGAGGTATGGAATTCAGTATAAGTAAGATGCAAGAAGCAATTTCTTTGTGAGGAAACGCATTGAACCGGTCGCGCTAAGCCGCCGAACAGGTGTCAATGGGACTGCGACCCTACATGGATGCGACAGGACGCAAACCAGTATTAGGTGAAATTTACGGGCTTGCTTACGCCTACGGCGGCGATAAGGAATCGTTTAATGGTGAATATCAATGATGTCAAACAAATGAATGGAAGCATACAACAGACGATAAATGAAATCCCATGCGGTCACGGAAATATGTCTATTGATATCAATACCTTGCACTACAAGTTATTTACCGTATAAGTAGTATCATATGCCTAGATTAGTGCAATTCTTAATGCTTGTGTATTTTAAGGTATATACTTGTTCCAGTATTCTCGGTTCAATAAGATTTCGTGCAATATTTTCATATCAGAAACGTATAAAGGTAGGCTATCTAGAATATGTGATATTAACCTATTGGAAAATTATACATACTTGGAATATGAGAAGTTATAAGCTTATACATGTATTGAGTTCATATGCCTATAATACATATAATAAAATTTCTCCGATCATTACGGGACTTAGCTATTTAAACACCCATCAAAGACCGTTACCATCTAAAAGTCACGCTAAGAAGGATACAAAATAAAATACTGCAAGTTGTTAGAAATCTTAGTTTCTTTTACAAGCGTAAGCCTAATGACATGCGGCATACTATCACATTTAGACAGTGTACATGAATACGTACGGTATATTTTATGTGAATCTACAATATATTTACTTTTAGGGTATCATTAATTTTTGAAAATGTACAAGTATAACATATGTTTGTGCAAAATAAATAACCACAGAGTTAATGGGTGTACTTAGAAAGTAATCAGAAACAAAATAAAAATAGTAGTTGTAACGCAATTTTATACAGCATCACAAAGGGCGAAGTGGACAGAAATAGAAGCAAATTGCGATGTCGTAGTCGATGATCCAGCGGCGACCGCAACTGTTCTATCTCCGCAGGCTTCTTTACGAACTCATAGGAATAATGACATCTCATAATTATATTCATTGCACAAGTCAGGACAACACAAACCTAATTACTAATTCGAGACGAACGAGCTTTGTTCAAACAGTAAAAAAGGAGAAGAAAAATATACGAATATAGTTGGTCATTAATTACAGTAAACATTCGTCACACGATAATCAACATCTTTTACAATTATCGAATAATATTTTAGATATGTGCAATTATGTAATTTTAATACATATTTATATGTTTTTATTGTTTATTAACATTTTTGTCGGTATGGTCGTACAAATTAGTGAATGGATGGTGTTTGCATTTTAAAACGGAAAATCATTACAAAGAAAGCGATGAAGCGAGCGGATGTAGTGACTGCACCAAAAACCTAGTTTCAATAGTGTCCGAGGGCAAATCGCTGTGAACAATACTAGAAAATTATGGGATTTATCTGTTAGTCCCTCATTGAGTTAGCATGATTAATCGCGGAGAAACTGGCCGGACTTACGCGTTAGTAATTTGTGATCTCACGTTTTACACTGTACCGATCATTAGTGGGGTCATTCCGACCACGATCTACTGATTTTTCACACAAAAATCATTTGAAGGAGGGTTACGATGTCTTCAAATTACACGTATTGTACAGTTCTTATCGACAACAGCATAGTGTACTATTGGTCAAATAGCAATATCGTGCCTCTGTTTATAGTACAAGTGGCGTGTTTTTAGCTAGATTTATCATTGCACTTTTAACCTGTCAATCGTTAATAAATCGTAGTACCAACCTACATTTATTTATACAAATACCTTACATTGTAGTGAAGTGTCAACAACACGTAAAGTTTTCAATGACAATTTTCTATCATTTAAGTAGCTTGACTATTGTTTTGTTACCACAAGTAAAAACAAATATAAAAACTAACCGTGTTTTGCCACCTGCCCACTGGAATGTACTGCCTACAGCAACACCGTGAAAAGTGGTTTAATTTTTTAAATTGTTGTATAGAGTGCATCTTGATAATTTGCCTGTAGTGATAGAAGGAGAACAAGTGTTGTAATTAGTGTCTTAATATGACTAGGAGACCAGGTCAAGTTTTTGTTTCAGTATTATGCGCTTGTTTAATTTTGACCACAGTTGAATGACATTGGTCTAAATAAGTAACTAAGGAAGTAAGAACGTAATTCATCGTAATCATAACGATGTCAGATTCAAGTTGAAATGTAGTGCGGGTTCTTTTATCTCGATTAATGGAAATACTAACACAATAGCTTTATGAGAGACAGTAAGCAGTCATCATCGAACAGTAGAAATCGTTTGAATGGATCTCTCATTAATGTAAATCGCCCCGTGCCAGACGGCCTGAGCTCGTGATCAACCTACTGACCTCACGAGGGACATCTCAGAAATAGCATAGGTTTAATGTAAGACATACATATAATATAATATGCATATTTTTTGCCCGATTTATAGGTTTATACATCCAATAATATTTTGTAAAAAATGGTCAATCATACAATTAAAAATATTCTGTGTTAATCGTCTTTTGTAAGAGTGAATAGAAGCATCACTTTATCTCTACCTATATGATGAAAAATGATAATACTGTTTAAATGACATTGTTATAAAATACAATTATATTTATCTATATTTGATGGCTGTTTTATGGTACTGATATTAATAAGTACCAGATTAGACTAGGGGTACCTAAGGACTGCTTTTGAAAAAAAAATGTAGACAGTAAAATTCCGATTGAGAATGTACGTTATATTGAGTATTTATAATACAGATTGGTTTACATTTTGTTTTCAATATAGTATTAAGTTTAAGCCGGCTTTGCTGTCTAAATATAGCCACTGAGCGACACTGACGCTTCACAGACGACGGCCGCCTTGTAAGGGCGCAGCGCCACTATCTCGTCCCGTCCGCACGTAAGGAAGCCGCGTGCCCCATTAGATGCCGAACAACAAATTACAATTTCATTCAATGTAAATACATAGAGCATACACGTAACTTGTGCCGATGATAATGTTCCATTTGGACACGGCTAATACTACGATATTGAACGGATTAAGACGTACGACCTCCCGCTGTGTTCCGACGAATAGCGATAGTTCAATCAGCACGGCTATCTTCCAGTTATTAATATTTACATTCAACAGTTTATTAAATTATTATGCTTTAATGAATGTGCTTATTACCGCTAGATTACCGGTCATGACCAACGTAATGTGCCGCGACTGCGGGAGACGGAATTAAATAGAATTTTCTGCTTTATATCTCATTATTCGGTAGTTACTTTATGAAAATAATGCTACCAGAAACAAGTTTTACACTCTGATAAACCGAGAATTATTTTATAATATAAATATGATGTCAAAAACTTTTAGATTATATATTACTACTTACGCATATTATATCAATGTAAGACGCGTCATTACAACGTTAACATAAAAATTATGTACGTGGGGTAGATAAATGGTAGATTTTCTGTAAATATCGATTAAGGGCTACGTTTGATATAAGGCCCATCAGAATCTATACGTATGAGAAACTAAGGATGATATCCATAGTGTGCCAACGAGTACTGATAACTATGGTGAAACGTAAATAGCAGGTTGGAGGCATCCGGCTCATTGAAAGCGCTGACCCCATCTGATCGGTGCTCGGGGCGAGTGGAACGTGTCCCGCACATTCGCACTACCACTGATATCCATGAAAACACAATAGCACTAAAAAACCTTATATGGGCTTTTTCACGGGTATTAGATAACTTAGAATGGTGCTTTAAATCACATCAATCCTTTGAATTACAAATAAATACCCTCGTATTCCATTGGATAACATTATGGACATACGGCATAGGTCAAAGCGGACTGTTTTAGGTAAGGGAGAGAGACTTATCAATTCAAAATCTGCACTTTATCGCATCCGCTCCTCATTATAAATGTATTGTTGCAAATATCACGATACAGGTGGCGTCCCACTTAGCGATCAAACGTTTCTGGTACACGACCTTTCTCCACCGGCCATAATGTTAACCGTTCTGTCGGTGACGAATTGTTCGGTGCGATAAGCAGCATGTCATATAGTGAAGTAGACAACAATGCATCGAAAATAACTTATTCGTTCCGAGAGCATGGCTGAAAATGTATGTTATTAATCTGTGACCAATTTTCCGGTTCCATTATGTGTAGGTTATAGATAGCCCGAAGCTGGCCGAGGCATTGATAAGTACTTGTAGCTAAGCTGCAGTGGTTTAACACGTGTTATTTCGAACCATTGGAGGCGATGGTTAGTTTTATTTACTTTAATGTTTATCCTCCTCCACGATGGTATTTGGACTAAAAGTGAGAAATATTGAACGACCTAATAGCATTTTCAAATATGGCAATAGTAGGCCTAATATCGTTATTTTAAAATACTACCATTGAAAATAAATCAAATCTTTCTTATTGCCATTTTAAAATAAAAAACGTAATTACATTTGCAATTAAAGACATCATAAATACTTAGCATCTAAAATGGGATTGAAAAGCGAGCGAAAATGATGTTCCAAAAATAATTGCAAAAAGTCAAATTGAACCGAGCAGTTCAATTTAAGTTTTGTAGGAGGTTCGCGATTATGCGGACATCTTCTTTTTGGTGGTGGACAATGCAGGCAACGAAAATCAATTTAACTATTGTTGATCGAAATACGTGGCACTTTTGTGTAACACGAGACGTTTATAGACGTATAATTTAATTTTACGAAGGACGTGCACATCAAATTACTAGCAGGCCGTGAGCGACACTGTTGTTACGTAGAATGAATTACTGGTAGGTTTCCTTGGGCGGCATCGGCGCGCCGCGACCGCGTTGCACCAGCTCGCCCCGGACGCTCTAATGGCATTTGTAATTTATATTACCACCTTCGCTTTACATTTACATCAATGTAAGTGTCATTACACTGATATTATTTCAAATGCAAAATTATAGCTAACACAGATTACTTGTTTATATTTAAACAGAGGTTTAATTAAAATTTCTTGTTTAATATTAAAGGTTAAAGTTAGTTACATTGCAACAATCCTTAGTTCTAATAATTTTCTTTATGTACACTAAAATACAAACGTAACATGTTAAATATATACATACTTACAAGTAACGAGATTTCAAGATTCTTGGATTTGATATTTAATAAGGCACTAAACCGTTAACATTAGCAGAACATAGCGGTCAAATAACACGTGTACACGCCACCTCGTCAGAGTATGCATTTAGATTTAATTTGTCGATAGTGTAACGTTTATTTGTAACTTTTTAAGACGTAATAAAAAACATGGTTTTGCTGTAAAAAGTCGTAATGAGTATTTGTAAGATGTCATTTGACGTTATCAATACACAGTGAAGAGATATATTTTTACAATAAAATCTGTATAAGTAATACCGTTGGGGCACGAATTGGACGACGCAATGAGACATGGACCGTTACGAACATTGTGTATGGAACGTGAGCGTAACGTAATACAGCGGCTGCCGTCCGTAGCTATATTGTTGCCACTGGCTACAAAAAACTATTTACGAACTAATACGATTTGATTGAGAAGCTTTTTCTCGAAATCAAACTTGATGAGTTTAGGACATGGTTAAATTATCATTCTGTTGACGTTGGAGTTTTAAATGCGTAGATATCCAAACCAAATTGCGTCAAAATACGCAAATGGAAAAAACGTAATGACAAATGAGGAGAATTCGGGACCGATATAGAAGACGTAAATGAGTACTACGCATGCATAACTTTCATAACATATCATACCGTATACCCTTATCATAGGATCACACCGTTATGACTATGCAATGAAACGGTAAAAATGTAATTCACTTCTCGGTAGACATTATACGAGTAGTTTATAATCTCAAATGTTAAAGGGCAATAGCATAATCCATTAATATAAAAAGCGTTTTGAAGTTAACGTCCTCACATAGACATCGTAATTGTTTCATCTTTTCACATAGTCGCAATTAAGCAGTTAGTCTTTTTTAATTGCAAGTAATTTTTATGTCTGAGAAAATGACGTAACAGAATAATAATATCTTTACAAATCTGTTTTATTGAAATAAACATACTGATGATCGATGTTATTTATTTGTTACAGATAACGAAAGATGCCACGGTTTTCGACATATAACGCGATGCGAATTTTTTTGAGTTTAATGGTGGCGGTATATGCAGTAGAGGCCGCGAAAAAGTTCGAAGGAACATTGAGATCAGCAGCTGAGGCCCCGCCTCAAGACAATTTGGCGGTGGAATCAGCTCCCGCGGAACCAGCTGTAGCAGCAGCCCCCCAGGAATATAAAAATCCAGGAGCTCCACCGCCTCCTAAAACTGCGCCAGAAGAAGAGCAGCCTGAAGAAATATCGCTGGCCGCTCCAGTACCAGAGACGGCATCGGACGGTATACCGCCTTCTGCTCCGAGCGGGATTTCTGCACCGTCCGCGCCCGCTAACTCACTGGAGGAATGCGATTCAGAAATGATTGGATTCGAACTTGTAACCGGGTAAATGAATTTTTAAATAAATATTGCACCTGATAAAACGCACAATTGCATAGGGGCATTTTACAAAAACGGAAGAATAACTTGACATAGTAATTGAAGAATAAACACCTAAGCGATAAATCTTGGCTTAGGGAATTCCAAAGACGTTTCTGACAAATCCACTATAGACATAATATTACAGCAATTGTAAAAATATCATCTAGTACCATCTGTAATTGAGTTGTAGCTAATATTTTAGAAGATGCATACAATTACATTATCTGAAGTGGAAACTATGGCAGATACATGATATTGAAATTGTATGATGTTGAAATACGATTACAAAAACTAATTACAATCGTTTAATTATTTTACTAGATACGTGTTCTCGGCACCGTCGCATATTCTAGACGACATCCCCGGCACTCTGATGCTGACCGACTGCCTCGAGCAGTGCCAGGCCAACGACACCTGCCGGGCGGTCAATTACGAAACAGGACTGTGTGTGCTCTTCAGTTCCGATGCCGACCAACTGCCCGGTAAGCATTTATATCACATATATTTCAAAAATCAAAAGTTTACACCATCTTACATGCTTTTATATTCGTCTGTAGCTAATACGAGCAAGCTCGCTTTTTATAATATAATTAAAAATGATGTTAACAGCGGAATAATACAATTACATAAAAACTAGAGCGGAAACTACATAAACCGGTTTATTATTCCCATACCATTTAACAGGTGGCAATGCTATGATTATAATAATGCTCTCGTTAGCCCGACGCCGAGGCGCGAACGTATAAACAACTGAGGCGTTCCTATTTTTTACCGCATCTCATAATTTGAATACCAATAACGGCATGACCATGCTCACTCCTCGAATCTATATTGATAAAAAATGATACTCGAGTGTGTATTATTCAAGCTTTGTAGGCTACGCCTTGACCTCATAATTAGCATTCATATCAAGCCGGACAGTGAACGGAACTTAATAAACACATGTACATAGAGAGATAGAGCTGTATAATACTTTCATTGTTGCTGGCGTTATTGACATCAAAAGTTATTCGAAGACAGCTAATCTTTATTAAGCGGTATACCTACATTATATACATAGCTTTTGACGTTGGTAATTTATTTGTTACTTTGCAATTAACCACTATTGATTCGCCGAGAAAAGGCCTACCCGTTGTTGTTTTGATTTATTACGTGTAAAATCCGTTTTGTAATATATCACACAATAGGTACTAAATTGACAAGATTGCTCTAGGCGTACTCCGTTTAGTAAAATACATCCATACAGTTATATACATGTATATGCATATTTTTCTACTTTGTAAGGTCTTAAAATACGAAAAATGTATACACTAAATTTGATAATATTGCTTTTTTGCAGGAGCACTGACTAAGTCTCAGTTCCCCGTATTTACAATCTACGCTCAAAAGTCTTGCTTAGGCGTTAGGCCATGTGAACGCGCGTGGTGTTTCGATCGCGTTCGCGGCTACCACCTCAAGGGAAAGGGCAAGAAGACTCACACCGTCGGATCGAGACAAATGTGCTTGGATCTATGTCTCGGCGAGAATGAATTCGTATGCAGGTAAATTATTGTTCATAAAATAATAGTTATAAATCGCACGGTGCTTACTAACGAATATACAAGGTAAGTTCAGAACTAATCGCGATAGAAGCTAGTAAAACTAAAAATACCAATTTTATTCTAGATATGTATTATGTTAATATTGCATGGCGTGTTAGCGTTGTCGCATGCTTCGCTTTATGGGTTCTTGATAATTGCAAATCGATAAACGGTGATTACTATCATCGTTGAACACGTTTTTATTATTGAAACCAGTTGCATTGTAAATTGAAGCGATATATACAATACAATTTCATATATCTAATAACAAGGAAGTTTATACAGCCAGTCTCGGATTATAGGTAAGATTTATATTACACGTTGCTTTGTATCTGGAACCGATTCAATTCAATACGCAAGGAACCGGTGAAACAACCGCATTAGTTTTGAACATCACGTTTGCAGTATTGTACATTTGCGAGCTCATCGGTATCAAACGAGAACGGTACATTGCAAATATCGTTGTGTACATCCGAATATTTCGTGCCTTTTTTGCGATCGTCTGTATAGAGTTAAATTAAATCGCAAATAAGATCCTGGGAAGTCTAATTAACTACAACTCCAACACTCATTCGTCGACCAACACAAATTTGTTTTAGCTTCTCATCCTGATATTATGAATAAAACGTGACACCAATAGATGTCCGTGTTACCAATAGTTATAACTCAAGTTTATGTAGAAATTTATTATAAGTGGTTAACATAAACTATATAATGATGACGTTAACCGGCATACTTTAAAGCATTTAAGCGTAATAAAGTGTATAAACAGAGATAGCCACTTTCAGTTTATCGGCATGTGCTTCTGTTTACTTATTCTTGGAAAAGGTTGGAATTAAAATCTGCCGATGGCAGGATAGCCGATTCGAAGACAAACAGAACACGCACAGGCTATATTAAAATTCGTAGTCTCTTGTTAATGCTCCGTTGTTTCCTAAGTTTACGGCTTTAAAAAATACGCATCAATTTGAAAAAAACCCTTATATATTTATATCATTGCCTGCTGTCTCAAGACTAAATATATTATGAGGTTGCCACTTAATTTAAAACATATTGGCATAATGGATATTTTACACATCAACGCTATATCCATGGACATTAAATTTTTAGATATATTCAAATAAGAAACCACTAAACAATGTTGCAATCTGTATAAGCACAATTTCAGTGTTGAAGATGTTTTTAAAGCATGCCGACTCAGCTCCTGATATGGAAGTATCCCATCAAGATGCATGCCTCGGACAGTTTCTAGATTTCTTAGAGAACATATTAGCACGTAATAGGCATTTAATTAGGGGCCAATTAAAATCCTTTAGTGATTCCAATACGACGATAAATACAATTTCACTGGGATCAGATAAAATAACGTGCCAAAGTAAATAGGTAGACGAAACCAGATATTTTTACATACATCGGATTTTATCTATTGATCGCAATTTAAATACCAATTGGTTTTTTTGTCGCAACTTCATAAAAAATACATAAAAGCATCTGGACATGTGAGAATGAAGAGCATTTTAAAACGTCAATACAAATGAAAATAAAAAAGTAATTGTGTCGTTGCTAACGTAATCAATTAATTTAGTATTCATTTTATATATAAAATGTTCCTGGTACTGTTGTTTCGTTATGTGTAAAAGATGAGAAGGCAAAATTACGTTGCTCATGTAGTCTAGAGTTTTAATAAACTTTTAAACGCGGTTTAAATATATCTACCGATGACTAAAATACAAAACGGGTTAGCGGATATAAATAACTTATAAGCTGGATAACGAAGTCGATCAAACCTACTATTCATTCCGTATATGGAGAGTTTCATGGCACATCTTTGCCGGGCACCCCGGTGGATAAGTCACTCTGTACTAGCTCTTTTCCTGGTGGAGTAGCCATTCCGTTTCTGAGTTCTACAAACGAGCATTATATACAAAGCAGGGAGGCCAATTGCGAGGCCTATGTCTCAAGCGTCTAATGCAACAAGACACGACTGTCCTATTGTGTTTATTTCCTTGTACGGTTTTTGATATCATTAACATAAATAGTGTAGGTACATGTTGAACTGACGCTTCCATTCGACTGCGTATCTACGTCTACATGACCGGAGACATGCGACAATATTTTTAAATAAACGTCAATTTTCTCGTTACAATTTCGGTCCTGTGAAATTTGTAGGTTACCTAGCTCTGGTGAATAACCTTTAAAAAATTTCACAAATGGCTCAAAAATTAACGTTAAAAGACACTGCCTATTGACATCCTTTATGGAGTAGAAACAAAGTTTGAGAATATTATCTGTCTACATGACGATACTGTTAATAATTACCTTTAAAAAAGCCGTCCCTATAAACCATACGGTTAGTGAAATTAAATCGTCCGTTGCTGTCCGGACCGAGACTATAACAAGGCGACAGGGCTGTTAAGCAAGGCTTGTTACATTTTACATCTTTTGCCATTATTATGTGTCGGAGTTGGAAACGGCGATTATGGTATGGAATGCGCGTGGTCGAGGTTCGTTCGACACGTGTACCGTTCGGTACAAATCGTCGTATCTCCATTGAGGCTGGCGGACG
>DWDZ01000116.1:0-10898 GCA_018245715.1 Passova passova rudex
ACCGTTAGCGCATGCATAATGCCAACCGCGAGCTGTTCCACTGACGTAATGACATGCGTGCAATGGGTCTGTACGGACCACACGGACATTTTTTTTTAAACAAAAACTACACATAGATGTCGTACACATTCCTATTTCCAGCGAACCAACGAAGGCGGACAGCGCTGGATTACCAATATGAAACCATTTAATTCCTGAAATATTTACATCACTTAAATCAATTTAATGATATTGATTCTCTCCTATGAAATTCAAAATCATGACTATAACAGTTTACTTATCTAATTATCGTTGTCATAAATATTAAATAGGTTTAATAGACAAATTGAGGGCAATCGAAGTATATAAAAAGTGTAAGCTGTTCGAGAGCACATTATAATAGCACAGCTCTCGTATGTAAAGGCCTAACGATATATCTCAGCTTCTTGATCACGATGTTTTTGCGCGCACCACCGTCGTCGGTTATGGGCAATCCATCATAATGCAAATGGTCGATCGTTACCTTCAACTTCCAACTGTATCTAAGAATCTAAGGTTGAACACTTCAGATATCTTTTGGATACACGTACAGCACGGTAAGAAAACTTTTTTACTCTTTACATACATACGAATGTGTTGTAACTCTATCACAATATCCATTAACCATACGCATAACTTTTAAATATTCAAACAAGACTAAACAACCACTTCATAGCCAATCGTGCTACACTACGCCTAATTCATAATCAGGTGTGCTCATATTTTCCAATTTTCCAAGAGTAAAGAAAAATGGTTTCATGCTAAAGTTAATTTTGCCCGAACATTGGTTACTCATAAGAAAACTTACTCGACAACAGACTACAGCATTGTAACAGGATAAATAATCTTACACCTGGTCATAAAGAATCCTATCACGTAAACAAAAACAGTTAAAACCGTATTACATATGTAGTACAATACGTTAGTATAATAACGTGTATCTGTAACACACTGTTAGTATCGTATGCCGCAGGTCAACAATCACACTTCTTGGCATTAAAGGATAAATGAAAGCAAAAACAATCATTTATATCATTTTTTCACACCTACTAAGTTTAGTAGGTGTTTTAGTTAAAACACTTAAATAAAAACGGCTCCAATCATATTATAAGCTCATTTCCAATAATTCAAATAGATATTTCAATTTCCATTCCGATTGGAATCTTCTCTTCAAATTTAAACAGTGGCATGGTGACTCTTGCATGCAATATTGAAGTTGCGTAAAAACAAACAAAAAAACAAACCTCCAACATAAAGGAACATCTAAATCGAATTCCCGGTACGGACCTCAACACGTTAAACGTCAAAACTAATCTTGTAAGCGACTCAATGTACTGATAACATCTACAGCACGACTACTTGACAATCAATATTTGCGGCGAATAGTACCGTATAGAATGCACTCAATTTGGCCGAAGCAATTAATTTGATGAAGATTCTCCTTGTAGATAAGCTTCATCCCGGTGGAGCGTCGATCTATGACACAGATAGAGACAGATTAACGTTTCCTGCCCGCTTTAATAATCGTAATAAACTTCGCGGTGACTGAAGTTCTAAATGCCATTACTGTTGTGTTCAATTCACCCTTGCAAGACGGTATAACGGACTAGGAAATAATATTGTAAAGTCCTTCAAATGATACCTATATATAAAAATGAAAAAATTAAAGTTCAAATAAACACTATGTACAGTCTATCATTCACTTTTCTTTGTAATAATGATAACTCGATTTTAAAAGAGAGATCTTTTTGTTTAGATAATTTGAAAAGGGAACAGTCATAAAAGTATAAAAGATTATACTGCGTCAAGGAAAACATTATTGAGGTATAAAGTATATAATTAGATGTACAAATTATTTTGTAGCAAAAGCTGATTCATTGTATTTGTCTTTCTTTTACGGCTGCTCGTAACTTTTATATCATGGTTTCAATGTAAGATACCGTTAGGGTTATCGTTACAATGTGGGAAAAGTGTGAAATATAGTTAATTTGCGACACAAGAGCATTGTTGAGACACCGGACCTGTTACGTAAAGAAGCGTGTGACAGATACTGCAGAGCCGTTATATTTTGTACTAGGATTATATGTGCAAGATCCGGAAACATTAATATTTGCTGCATAAGCAAGCAACTATCGAATAAAATGGACAGAATTGTATGTGATTCCCTTTGCTGCAACCAAAATTAGATGGCTCTTGATATTATTTTATGGGGGCTACATTAAGATAAGGCGACCATTTGCTCACTAAAACATATCTTGACAGTTATCAATTGATTCACAAGAGATGAAGTCAAAACGACGCCGCGCAGATTTATCGGTCCCTTAGATCGAATAGGACCAACGGATTTTCTAACTTTGTAACGGTTTCCTAGACAGCAAAATACGGAATGTCGAAGTCTATGTTTAATTTCCATATTTTAAAGGTATCTATGGATAATTAAAATATTTGTTAGGTAAACAATTTGTAAAAATATCTAACATTACCATTAATATTTTTAAACTTCCTATTTTTCGTAATATGTATTTAGTTACGTTCAGTGACCAAATCTGATCGCATTGTTTGGGATGATAATGTAAATTTTATTTATTTTCCGTGCCCTCATTACAGTCGTTCGATTTCTGTAAACAATTCGAAACTAGAAAGAAAACAGATCGTTAATATGAGTTAACTGTAAGTGCCTATTCTGACCGTAATCTATTATAATGAATTAATTTTATTCACTTTTGTTTTTTAATAACGAATGGCCAGTTTTAGATCATTTAAGATTTGCAAGCAATTTTTTAACTTTAATGATACTCGGAACTAGTTTAAAATCAATTACAAAATACACCAATTATTTCAGTGCTCAATACCTCCCAAAAATAATTTAGCAGGTACCTACTCAATAAATGCACTTGATTATATGGAATGTAGAAAAAAAAGGTATTATATGTATAAATAATAATTAAATGGTAACAAGCTTCATCAGATGTACACTAAACATCTTCATGTCGATATCTCTTCAAGCAAACATTTACAGATTACAGAAATGTTGTGTACTATTCAGATCATTTCTGTGAGGTCGCCACAGGTCGTGAGTTACCTACATACTTGCATAATCTAGGGGTCACTCCGAAAACTTGTTTTCGTAACAAACTGATAAATCACTAAAAAAAGCAATAGGTTTTTAGAGATAATATAACAATATTGAAAATTTTAACATACATTTCACTAATGTATTAACGGTACTTAATCAAATGTAATGCTACCAAAATGAACGCAAAATTAGCAGTTTTAAAAATACTCGTGTAATTATAACATACAATCTCCATTAGTGTCTAATATAATTTGTACAAAGTAAATAATGAAATTATCAAATTTAGTCTAATTTGATAATAAAGCATAACATATTAACACCTATTATATTAAATACACTGCATTTAATTATTATAATTTACACTTCATTTATTAGTAACTATTAACGAATAATTATGTAATATTTCTTTTTTACATGACTAAAAACAAGATTTTATCAAAAATAAAAAAATACAAATTAATTGACCGGTAAGTTATTCGCTACAGGTAATTTTTTTATGCATAATTAGGTTAATCGCGGAAATATTATCCATGACCTTACCATCATCCGCTTCAATTTCAGCAATCGGGGACACGAAGTTTATTTGTAAAATGAGTCCAATAAATAGTAACCATATCCAGCAATACATTGTGAAGTTTAAATTATTATAAATATCTTATGCACATAAGTTAATCCTGTGAAGAACAGACGAAAATTTAAAAATAAAATCGCGATGTAATTTTAGTAACGTATGTAAACGGACGTCTGTTGTAGACGCAGTGCCGGCGAGCAGGCGTGCGCTAACACCGCACGACTTCTGAACGACTAATAAAACACGAAGCCGCTGGTGCAGGCTTCACCCGCATTGTTCTGATTCTGAATACAGAAGCTTTGAAAGCACTAGCAGAATTGCTATCTTGATAGTTTTACATAAAAGTTCAAATTGATAACACAGTATCAACTTATCGCTTAATGTTATTATACTTATTATTAAAGTAATCATTGAAATAAAGGTTAATATTAAAAATTGCTCTAACTTTCGCTATTATGAATTATTATTAAGGTGTTTATTTTCGAATACTGCTATTTTAGATTGACTTTGTCAACATGTCTACATAAATGATTTTTTAATAGATTCTTCTGTAGCAAAACTTCATGTTTTGAATAATCGTATATTTTATAATTCGTGGCATGACAGAAGATATGCCTATAGGTATTAGAGTTTGTATTCTTCCACTTTCAGCAACTGCTTTTTAAGTACCCTTATCTGATACTAGATGCTCTTGTGTGCAAACACGTTTTAAAGTATATTTTTCAAGTGGCTGTTCATTCAGCTTTCTTTTTCGGGCTCGGCCGTATAAACCGGTATTTGTTATCCTAATGTCCGAATAAAACATAAAGATCATTTATAGTAGCTATTGCTAAGTAATAAAATATGGGCATTTTTTCGAACTATTCAATTACCATGAACAAAATCAATTAATTGATCAATTTACTGGCTTTGTAGTCGAGTGGCTAGAGACCCTGACTGAGTTTATAACCAGAGGTCGTAGGGTCAATTCCTACGCAGGGCAGATTTACATACATATGATATAATACTATAAATAATCTTAACGGAGGCGATAACCACTGGGCCAATAGAATGCTTTCATAAGCAGATGCGATGCTAGTAATGCTTTTACAGTGAAAAGTAAAAAAATACGCTCTGGCTAACATAACATTGTCATTTTTGATTCTTATCACTTCTTGTGAATAAAAATCAGTTAATTTTTTTGAACCCAAACAGAAGGTTCAACCTTTACAATAGTACTCCAAAAGCAGCGTGAAAGAAAGTAGGTCAATTCGTTATGGTACTTCGTAATGATATTCCCAACGGAGGCAATCTATTGTCGATATAGAAACTATTTATTTACAAACAAGAATTGCGAAGAAGTAGGTGGCGCAAATCGTTAAGCGCATGCGTAGGTCCCCGCGCCATTTTCTGCTCACAGTATTTGGTGCTCGCCAGCAACCCTTATCGCAGTGTCCACCAAAGCTCAATTTTTGGTATAATGATTTAGATTTTGAATGAGCTATTAAGTAATCCGCCAACTATTAGTTCAAGATGGGAAACCAATTTAAGAACGTGGCAGTTATTGCATGCCTCAAAACACTCCTTTTCATCTTCAATATTGTTTTTTGGGTAAGTATTCGGACGTGTCATTGTTTACTTTCCGCATTCGACGGTGAAATTTACCTAATACTTTACAGACGCATAACTATTTTAAGTTTCTCATTAAAAATACATGTGTAGGTAATACAAGAAATTCAGTTATTACTAACAAATGTAAAATTATCAAACTTAGAACGCGCCAGAAATGAAATCTCTTTATTTTCCTTACGTGAAAAGGTTCCACTTCACGTCACATTTATCTCGTGTGCTTCTTGTTACAAATTTTAAATATAATAATTAATGGCATCCATCATTACTTAGCGGAAATTATTGCTTGAAAATTAATTTTAATGACTTGTTTCTTCCTCCACGTATGCGCACTGGAGCAGCATGTAACGGGGGTTGCAGCCCACCTTTCTTCATATTAACTGCTTAAAAATGATTTTTTGTTTAAATAAATAAATAAATAACTAATTTTATTGTACAGTTGACAGGTCTTCTGATTCTAATCGTCGGTCTCTGGGCGGAATTCGACTTATACAAGTACATGGAGTTATCTCCGGAGTTCTCGGGGACGGCGCCTCACGTCATGATCGGTATCGCCGGTTTGATTATCCTCATTAGCTCCGTGGCCTTCTCGTGCATCATCAAGGGTCAACCGGTCCTGCTTTATGTTGTAAGTGATTTATTTAACTACTATTCAAATTCGAACCGTTTTACTAATGGCATATTATGGTAAGTAGGTAGAACAGTGCATTTGTCATATAAAGCCAACCATTAATTTTATAACTGGATTTCTGGACGTACATAGCAATTAGCATTAGACGAACTAAATATCTGTTTATTAGCTAATACAACTGGAATCATCCATTTAACATATGGCCACATTAAATACGTAATTTTATGTCACATACCGTAAAAAAGTTTTCATTATCAGTATTTAAGACAAATGACGATGCTTATTAAAGATTTATTTCGCAGTATGGAGGATTCTTGGCTTGCATCTTCATGATGGATGCAGGAGTTGGCGCCTCGGTTGCGTGCTACCGAGACACGTTTGCTAAAGGACTCCAAGATGGTCTCACTCAAACAATCGTCAACTACAACCCGAAGAAAGCTAATTTTGATTTTGCCCAATCAACGGTAAATCCAAATTTAACGTATGTAGTACATATATACATGTATATTTATATTTTCCATTTAGGTTAAGCTCTTTTTTCAACTTAACGCTGTGTGTGTGTGTGTGTGTGAGTAATCGGTTGATAATTCGTTGCGTTAATGGGTTTTTGAGTTTATATCAATCCTTTTATGTTTTCGATGTTTTATTTCCATGCGCAATCATCTAGCACCCATTACCGTGTACCTACCTACGTCATAAGTTCAGAGCAGCTTCCGTTTTCACCTGACAAGGATCTATTGAATACCAATCTATAAATTTCAGTAAAAAAATATCTAAAATTATTCATTCCGTCTCTTATAGTCTTCACATTTCCAAGATTAAAATTACTATACAAAGAGCACTACTCACGACTTTCTAAAATGAATATTCTGCATTATTTGTCCACATAAAAGGTTGTCGTTTATTTATGTAAAACATTCTACTTTCTTCTAACCCAAAGATCTATAAAATATTCGAACACTTTTTCCTTGGACTGATTCTTATAAAGCACAGTGTTTTTGTTAACTAATCAGCCATCCGATGTGACCTTGCTCGGTTTTTTAGGTAAATATAACAATAACATATTACTATAATCATCAGCATCTACCGCGACTATAAATATGTACTTATAGATTTTGAAGAGAAACCATTTGATACATACCGATTGCCAGTGACAGATCTATGCCCAGCAGTGGGACTGTGCAGCAGTAAAACAGGATACCGTTGTCACTGACAGAGTAAAGTAAACTAAAGTCTAGAGAGTGAAAATGAATTAAGCATTCAGTATACCCCGGGCCTTTCCAATCATAGTAAGACACTGGACCTCAATTTCCGTTAATGGGTTACGCCAACAAATATTTCCATATGTATTAGTCGGAATGAGCCGTCACTGAATGATTATTAGTAGGAATGAGCCGTCACTAAAATTATTTTGGATATAACAGTTGAACTGTTGCGGCGTGGCGAACTACACAGACTGGATACGACTGTCCCCGCAGAAGGTGATCCCCACGTCGTGTTGCATCAACCCCAACCACTGCGTCACAGCCAACTACAGCGAAGTGTACCAACAGGTTATTGTACATCAAAAACTACTACAAAAAATGGGATTAAGTGTACAGAGCGTCCCTCTTGCATAGAATGTTTAAATCTTGCCATAATTATCTTTGGGACATCTAACTATAACATACCAAACTGCTTTGAGCAAGATTAGTTTGTTGCATGCAGCCTTGTATATAGTCATGTTTCTGTAATTTTACTGCAATAGGCTCTTAAAATTTTGCCTTTCTCTGTTCGGAGAAGACTTAGTTAAACATTACACATTTTTGAACCTACGAATTCCCCCATAATAAAGCTATAGTTACGATCATAGATATTGGCAAAGTAAGTAGGTAAGTCAACATCTTACTCAAATGTCTCGTATGTTGAAAAATATTGATGAAGGTAATTGTAATAATAAATGATTCATTTATACGATTTTTAATTTCAGGGCTGCTTTGATGTGATAACTGAATATCTTGAAAGCAACATGGACGTCCTGATCGGAATCGCCGTGGGAACAGCCATGCTCCCTCTCCTCGGCGCCATTTTGTCTTGCTCGCTGGCACATTACATCGAAAAATCGAAATATGACGTCATGAACTAAAACCGACCCTTTTGCTGCCAACGGACATGAATTAACATTGAGTCTCAATTTTGAAATGTGATTATTTAAAAATTATATATAGATATACTTATTTACAAATTTATTACATTTAAAACATAATATGTTTATATTATAAACTTAGAATAGAATTTTAAAATATTCTCATATTTAAAACAAAAACTATAAATCTAATGTTTACTATCTTTCTCTATTCACTGATGTTTATATTTCAAGAAATTGTATGTATATCTTAAACATATAATAAATGTTACAAGCATGGGCGCAAGGGTTTCATTGAAAAAACATATTTGTATGTATATCACAAAATATCTTTATTCAGAATACTTCGGAAACACATGGGTCAAACATCAACAAGATATCTTTTACATCATTACAAATAAATAATGATTTCTTTAGAACACAATCAGTCATTTATAAACTACTATACAATAAAGTATAGTCCAATTGTCTTGTCCTTGTTTAATTAGATTGTATATATACACATACTAATATATACATACATTATGTATTAATAAAAGAACAATTTTCATGGTATAACAGTACAGCAATTGGCATTTATTTACATTGCGACTTTTGGAAAACATTTATATTCCATATAATATTAAAGGAACTTCATTGAATATCATCCATGACATAGTACCCCAAGTCCTTTTATTACACAGAACCATTCAGAGTAAGTTTGAAATAGGAAAATGCTATATTATTTATAATTCTCCAAATGAATCTATGTTTTATCAATTAAATGCAAAACGACTCTTATATAATAAGTCCCAATGTGTAACAGCTTATTGGTTAATAACACAAATATACATAGTAATGTTGATATTTCAATCAGGATGTCAGAGATAATCGCACCATTCTACCACATCAGTTGTATTAAAAAAGTACATGTTATATCTACATATAACTTTGATGAGATGCCATTACTGGCGCTTTGTGAAAATCTTGGCAGGATTACATTGTAATTTATTGCATGTTACTTGACACTTCAGGATGCAGATGGAGCCGTCTTTTAGTTTTATTTCAATCACTATCCGAGCTATTCTTCTCCTCCTTAGTCTCAACGGGTACCTCTTGTTTGTAATGCCTGTACTCAGGCTTTAATTCCCACATATTTTTATGTGGATTCCTCAAGTTGTATGTGCACACTTCTTTTAAAATTTCCTTCAAGTACACTATAGGTTGTTTGGTAATCTGAATGAAGAACGAAAAACATTCATATTATCATATACAATGGTGTGTAACAAACAAACAAATACCTCAGAATGGGAATACCACAGCCAAAAAAATTTTTTTAAATTATTGGTCAATGAAATTGGGTAGGAGCTTTGAAAGTTTAATTTAAAATTATTTTAATCACGAAACACTAATCAGTCTGCAAATATTTTTCTAACATTCACTGAAAGTGATTATTATTTATGTTATTTAATTATACAAATATATATTATTGTATTTACATAAATAAGGGTTTACCTTTTGCAAGTCCTTAATGTTATAATACTGATGTTTCTCAAATGCGGCAAACAGTACATTGAGCACTGCATCCTTGTCATCACGAGCCTTTTTGCCTTCCGCTTTCTTTCTCTCTTGATATTCAATCTTATAGATAAAAAAAATTAGAAAAAGATTACAATTACAATAAAAATTATCAGAGAATTAGCCTTGTTGTCGAAAGATTGAACGCAGCCAGTCTCTTGGGTTAGTACCCAACGAACGTAGCCAGTCTCTTGGGTCAGTCCAAACCGCTGTCCTGTGGTAGTCACAGAACAGCGGTTTGGACTGGTCATTTTATATATAGTACAGTTATGTTTATTTGTTTGATTGACAGGACAAGTTAATTGTTTGTATCTTTGTTTTCTAAATATTTAACTTAGAATGATATAAAAAAAATACAACATATATTATACAAACACAGGCATGCTGTAAATGAGTCAAGACTTACAAGAATAGACAGGCAATGCCCCTACTATCAGCATAGATAGAATTAAGAACTAAAGCCTAAAGAACAAAGACACCAATGTGTACTTTCTAAATAAACATCAAATGTCAAAATTAGATTTATATTTTGATTTTTACAAAGATATCAATTGTGCAACAAACTTGTCACCTCTGCAATTACCACAAACAGATTTGCAAACAGATTTATGTTTATTCTACAGAAAATGTAACGAAGAACATAGGAAATAGGATGAGAGCAATGTGAAGTGACAAGAAGTGAAATCTGTTTACAAATTGTAATCAATGATTTCATACTTACATTATACTTGTGATCTGACACAGGTTTAAAGTTCTGCACAATCTTATCTAAGTGTTGCACTTGTCTCTGTGGCTTCAGAGCCTTTCGTATTGACTCGGACTTCAGTTTATAGTATGTTGGGTTTTCATATGGCTTACATTCCAACTTTTGCACTATCCTCCCTTCCATGTAAAGTTTCTCTGACTCTGGGACGACTGAATCAGAGTTTGATGCTGTAAAGGAAATTCAAATTAATGTCAAGTTATGCAGAGTAACATTGAAAACTAATAAGAAAATCAAAAAACACGGGCAGAGAACATTGAAAATTCTATTTAAAGTTTTACATACGCACGACATGTGAGAAAACTCCTAACGACTGCCGTGTGACGTTTGACACGTCTAGTCTGTGCTCCTTAGGTATGCTCTGTTCGCCAGGCTCGTTGAGGCACAGCACTGCTTCCGACAATGAAAGTTGCACTTGTGCACGCTGCCCGGGTGTGCGAGATATCTTTAACTTCCCAACTTCAATGTTACCCGGAGCCTTTTTCCACACGTTCGCTATATATTTAGGTACCTTGACGAGCCACACTCCACGTCCTGTATTTGATAAAT
>DWDZ01000117.1:0-10880 GCA_018245715.1 Passova passova rudex
ATATCTTATACTACTTGAAAATGAAAAAGAGCCATCATGCTATTATCATTGATCAATGACAAACCAAAATGAAGTTCAATCACTTACTGTCAATGTCAATGTAAATCTACTTTGTTACATTGAACATGAATAGCGTTGCCTTGCAACCAAATCAGGACACAACATAACTAAATTAATTCAGAAAAACGAAGGGAATGCACATTTTTCACAAAAATGATATTGTTTAACGTTTGGTCCGTACTGCAATGGTATCTGAGGCCTTTAATCAAATGGTTATTGCGAAAAGGTACTAGATTGTGTGAATTACAACGAATTTGCTATGGAGACAAGGCCGGAGCTCAAAGGACAACGAATGTTGAAAATTCCTTAATGTTATCACGCACCCGAGATATTAAGGAAGTCGTTTCTTACTTGGATTCTGTCGTTATTGAACGTAGATTTGTTCCCGTTAATTTTCGCCTTATATTAGACCCATCTATAGCTATCATTGTTAGAACAAAGCAGATCAACGCTAAGCTGCATGAACCGTTTTTAAGATCAATTCGACGATGTTTGGAACAAATTTGGAGCTACAGGCAATTAATGAGTGAAGTTGAAGAGATGCGCAAAATTCAGTTTGATAGCAACAATTCCGAACATGAATGCAAGTTATTAAGCCTGTGGTCTTTACTTGTACCAAACGAAGAGCTAGAAGCCCGAATTACCAAGCAATGGCAAGACATAGGTTTTCAGGTACAATGTTTTATTTTACATATTTACTTTGATACAAATGTAATAAGAAAAATTTCAATTGAAAGAAGTTGACGCTTTCTAAATATAACCCATCTATTGACTAGCTTATTGGTTAAGTGATTAGAGACTCTGACTGCTGACAGGTTTGTTTCCCAGTGAAGACAAACTACTTAGGGTAGTGGTAGGTAGGACCCATAGGGTCTAATAACAACATTATTGCTCGACTTAGTTGATTAAAGAATAATTTATGAATGTTTACATTTTTGCTTTCTTTTTTAGGGTGATGATCCAAAAACCGATTTCCGTGGCATGGGATTACTGGGATTAGAAAACCTCTTGTTCTTTGCAAGGGAATATCCACAAGCATCGAGTCATGTACTCAGTCATTCTAAGCATCCTAAGTATGGATACACATTTGCAATTGTAGGCATTAATTTGACATCTATGGCATACTATCTGTTAAAAGATGGCTCTGCAAAAACCTACATGTTTAATGCAAAACAATACTTACCCGATATTAACTTATTTCATAGGTTTTATTGTTACTTGTTTTATGAGTTTGATAAAATGTGGATAGGATCTAAACCTCAGAACATCATGGAATTCTCGATGATATTTAAGAGGTTTGAGAATGCTGTTAGGACAGAACTGGCTGACCCCGCTTCAGTCTTTAGAATAAATATCGAAGTAGACACAATATAAAAGAATGTTACTAGTCAATAATGTTAGATAAATTTATGCAAGATGCTTTACAGAATAATGTGGTGCTCGATTTACTCACTGATCTCAGAAACATAATTACAGGTCTCACTGGCGATTTCTATTAATTTTTATATACGTATTACTACTGTATAAAATATTTATTTTGTCATCTCTAATCAGAACTATGACTTTTTTGTGTAACTAATGTTTGAATAGATATAACTACTATTCTATACTAATATTATAAAGATGAAAGATTTGATTGTTTGTTTGTATTGAATATTAAACTACTGGACCGATTTCAAAAATTCTTTTACCATTAGAATCCTACATTATCCCTGATGAACTTAGGCTATATTTAATACGAGAAAAAATAGGATAAATTGTATCCTGAAATTCCCACGGGATCTAAAGCTGCAAGGCACAGCTGATACTGTTATATTTTGCCACAGTTAATTCTGTATTGGTCTTTGCCAATCATATGCATGTATCTATTCAAAATATAACAAAATATTGATTGTTAAGAAACAGTTTATCTTACTCATAAAAATTATTCTTGGAACAACAAGCCTAAATAAAGTTTAATAAAGTTCATTATATTGATATGCTAGCTGACCCGGCGAACATTGTTCTGCCATTTAAAATAAAGCAGTATTTTTCCACTATTTAAGGAATGTTATTTTATATATAAACCTTCCTCTTCAATCACTCGTATCTATTAAAAAAACCGCATCAAAATCCGTTGCGTAGTTTTAAAGATTTAAGGATACATAGGGATGTAGGGATGGAGAAAGCGACTTTGTTTTATACTATGTAGTGTTACCTAGATAGATATTTAATTTGATGTAACTTATCTGCTTTTTGTTTTTAATGGCAAAAAGTAGCTGATGGTGTTACCAAAGACGAAAATATCAATAAATTACAAACACTAAATATCCACAATACTTTTATTATTGTTATTATATATAAAAATTCTTACAAAATCACACTGCATTTATAAACTTACCTTTTTAAATAAATGTACTGCAATAATTGTTTTTCTTTGAATAATTATTCTAATCTTCAGCCTTCAGGTGGACATCCCACTAATGAATATAGGATTCCTCTAATCCGTAATGATGTCTTATTCCTAAAGCACTACAAAAATGTTATATCTAACACTGCCACTGATCATTATTTATGTAATGCAAATAGTCAAAATGCAATGTTTTATATATTAAAATGTAATACGTAGTATAAAAAAAATATATATTTGAAGTCTGGGTATTAAATAATAGTAAACTACAGTAAGCACAATGTCTTTGTGTTGAAACAAAATAGGCAGAAGGGTAACATAAATTCAATCGTATATACTTACATTGCGCGGCCGCACCACAGGGATGTGAGTGAACAGGAAGGCAAGTGACGGGAAAACCGTAATAGTTGACATTATGGTGAAACATTGTGTTCAGACTATTAATTACACCAATGAGGTGACAGGGAAAGTAACATTCAATGTACATTTCTATACACTGAAGGTTAACCAATCAATAGACAACTGTCTAAAACATCACAATGTTTCAATCAAGTGTTGCAAAATTCAAATGTGCAATGAATGGGATTTTTTCTCAGCCTGCAAGATACAGCAAGTTATTAAACAATACGGCACATAACAACAAGAAATTAATAACAATATTTCAATATTTGAAATCAGTATACAGAGCACAAGAACTTTAAATTCAATTACTTATTGACTTCAATTATATTTTTAGGTTATTATTGCAACTGTGCATCAGAAATAGTAACATATTTCAGACTAAATGTCCCATCCGAATAGCCCCCTTAGAGGTTAGCTCCAAGTGTTCATGGGTGGTAGCAGTCATTTGTAAATTCTGCCTCCTCATTATCCTTTATATAAATATATAATATATATAAGTATAAAATAGAACTTACATAGAAATATATATTTTTTCATGCGAGTTACAAATGTAACACAGTCCATATTCATAATACATTAATAACAATTACAATATAACACAAAAATACCAAGGATGGACTTTCAAATAATAATAAGGTGCGGTTGGATAAAATTGGAATAGGTCAATGATTAAACGTTTAATTTCTATGTGAATCTGGTAAAATACCTACTAACTTACAACATGACTTGCACAATCATTTCATCCTGTCTCATGCCAAATGCAATTATGTCGTATTTGGATGACTGAATTGCACAATTATTATTGAAAATTACAATTTCCACATTGATACTGTTTATCTAGTTCTACAATAACAGGCACTATGTCCGAATAGTACCTATTAGTTTAGTAACACAATGTCACATATTTTTGAAGTGTATCTATGTAAATATTGATTTTTTGTTATTATTGGTAAGGGCAGCAATGGTTCTTTTTTATCTAAATCGGAAATTGCCAACATATTGTAAAATAACATAATGAATAAATACTTTTGAAAAAAAAAACAATGTAAAAATTACAATGAAGTATCTATATATATATATATACATTTTTAATAGCACTTACCTACTACTAAAGATATTTCGATTTTTGTTACTTAATTCAAATAAAATTTAGAGGTAGAAAAACTTACAATGCTTTTACTAAATAGAAATTAATTCACACATATATAAATATTTTTATTCCAAAAGATACAAATTTAATGTTTTTTATTTTGTTTTTAAATTGTAAGATGGAATGTCTAGCGATTATATTGGTTAATCTCAAAGCCTTAAACCTCAAAGTCGTAACTGCCGTCACCAGATTATTGTTAAAAATATATCCAGACTTAAACATACACACCTGACATATTTTGTTTAACAAAAATTACATTTATAACATACTAAAGTGTTACTAAGCAATAATTTAGACTTCACTATCAATGTATAAAAAGTCACATCCAATATATGTTATTTATAGTAAACTGTTCATAACGTAATTAAATGCACTGTGCTATTTACTTTTCTTTTCTTTCTTAGATTCCTTATTGGGCCTTGATTTTCCAGCTTTAAGAAGAGCAATTAGTGCTGTAATACCAACAAGTCCAAATCCTGCTAAACCGATCTGCCAAACCCAAGGATATGTAATTGCTAAATTCAATCCATAATCAATACTGAATTTTAACATGTCGACACACCAATCCACGATTTCATCACTGAAACAACAAACTCATCAGCGATTTAATTCATTTCTTACCGTAAGAAAGAACAAAATGTACTTTGTTTTCAAATAAATAACAATATACTTACAAAGGAGAAGCCAAAAGAGGCACTTTTTCACCCTTCACATTTTTATACCAGTCCTGAGCAAAGCTGACAAATGATTTGATGTCATTTTTGGGCAATTCATACCTATAAACTTTCCCTAAACGGAAGCTGTAATAAACATTAACCATTAAACATGTTAAGATTTATTAATGACATAAACTTGAAAGTCAAATGTGAAACAAAATTTACTCTATAGCAATTCAATTAGATAATTTCTTTTCACTTTCAGTTTAAACAGACAAAACATTCTACATTAATTTTAATTTCACTAGTAAAGTGCTCTCGCAGCGACAGAATAGGTAACCAGTTTTTATTGCAGACAAAATTGAGACCATGTGATTTGATGATGATAATGAGATGTCTCTTTGAGAAGATTATTTATATTATATCTTAGTTCCAATATGATCATACAAATCCGTCTTTTACTTCACACTGTCTAATTGTCATTGATATGTAAATAAAAATATATGTTCATAGTACATATTTTTGACTTACAAGAGAAACGCTGGTAGCTTAGTAACTTTGAACCTTTTAGCTGTGGCTGCTCCAGCCAAATTTGCATCAACACGAGCAACATTTACGCGTCCTTTCAACGTAGCCCCAACACTTTCCCAAACTGCATGCAATCTTTGGCACTCCACACATGAAGCTCCATAACTGAAATCAATGGTTTTAGTTTTATTTTCATTGAGAATTATATAACCAATTTCACTAGCTGACAATTTGAAAGCAATCCATTGTTTTATATCTCTTTTGAATATAAAAAGCAAAGCTAAGTTAGATGCAGAGCCTCAAATGAAAAATAACTGTTGTTATATATTTTAAAGTATGGTTTTTATGGACTAAGTAGTAAAAAAGTGCACGCTAACGGCATTGCAGCTCAAAAAAGAGTAGTCTACTGGTACATCTTATACATGACCTATATTGACTGGTACACCATGGTATTTAACACAACTATTGGTATCAAATATAAATATGTATGTACTTACAACATAACAAACCAGTCTCCAGTAGTGGCCCCAGTGGCTGCTTGAGTTAGATGTTCAAATTGTTTGTCAGTAAGCTCCTTCACGGCTGGAGATTGGTTCCTTTCAAAAAATGTATATATTTCATTTTCATCGGGATCTCCTAATAGCACACAGTATACACTCAATTAGTATGATTTACATAAAATTTAACACATGTATTTGATTATAAAAAAATTACCACTAAATAGAAGGGGAACACCATGCCTAAAGAAAACCAAGGCTGGTTCTTTGGTAGGACTGTATAGTCGTGCTAAATGGCTATTATCAACCTTTACAGTAACAGCATTAAGGTTATTGTTAAAATCATCTTGTAAACGCTCCAAATACTGTGTGAGCTGGTCACAAACATCACACTTGGGCTTAGCTGCAAAAGACACAAATGGTTAGGAGGTTGAATAATCTTGTGGTGTCAAACATAACCAGTGACTACGAATTCAAGGCACAGGTTTTACAACTGTACACTAAACTTTTTTCAATAGTGGTAAAGAGACAAAGATACTTACAGAATAAAACTATTAACTTGTCTCGTTCTTTGATTAATTGCAATAGGTCATCGTCACTAATACTTAGCAAACTTTGACTATGAACTTTCAATAGTATACCTAATAATAATATGACATAACTAATTATCTGCATTTTAGTTGCTTCTAACAGTAAACAATAAATATCATACAATTTTAAATTAACAGAAGTGACAATAAAAGTAATCCTGTAATCCAACCTAAAAAAGATAGGTACTATAGCGTCCACATATAGTTTTTCGGAACTGACATTTGGTATGGATAATAAAAATGAAATGCACTTTGAACAACGTCACAGTTTCACAGATAACTTATACGTCCTGTCATCTGTTTGCCGAACGCTGAACATTATGGAAATTCTTTGCTTCTACTTTGTAGTAGGTGCTATTGACCTCTGAGCAAAAGGTTGCAAAATATTCGCTAAAACTGATTTTCGTGACCTTTTGACCTTTATAACCTTTTAGCGACCACGATATTAATGTCGATTTTTCACAGCTTCATTACAACACCGTAATAAACGTATATACAAAAATCTAGCTACCTAGGAAATATTCCGCAGATTGGAGTTTAAAAGACTTAAAATGACTGGACTATGTAAGAAATAATTATACTTATTGCAATGAGGGACTTCATAAATATATTTATTTATTCATATCATGATAATATTGGTTTTACAGTCACAGTCAAAAGATTGTGACACAAAGTTCAATGATGAAATATCAGTATTGGGCTACAATTTTTTTAAATAGGTAATAAATACTTATTATTGACTAATGTCACTAGTCAATACCTAGGTCACCATAATTACTAATATTATATTTATGTAGGTCACAAGGTCACTATTGTCGCTACTTATAGTAAGAGGTATTCGGTTGAATTTTTGTATTTTATCAGTGATAAGCTACAATTTTGAGTGAGTAGTAATTTAGTAATGACGATAAATAAGCCCCAATGACCTAGCTGTAACCTTATTATTTTATCTTTTTATATTTTTAAACACGAGTACTTAACAATAAATCTGTCAGTGAAGTTCACAGTATAAAATTTTGTTGTTTTATAAAATTTTGTTGTCTACTTTTCAATTGTAATTTGTAAGTTCCTTTTGTGTTTACTACGTATACGTACACATGTAATAATCATATATGTATATTTTTTAATACTTATAACTGTCTTCATATATACTTATTTTCTGTTAAGTTTATATTTTTGTATCACAAGTTGTAACTTGTATGTACTGTAGTACATACATGTCGTCTTTGGTTATGTTTATAATCTTAGTGGAACACATAAGGTTAGCGGGTGATTGCCTTCCTTGTAGCCTCGATACGGTAACTAATGTAACGATGTCATTTACTATAAGTATCCTTAACGCAGAGCAGAGTTAAGCTTAAAAAAGGACAAGTTAAAAGTAACGTGAGTCATCGTATTTGTTCCGAACAGGATTAGGTGACTAGCGCGTATTGACATTCGGATAGTTGAAATCTATTTAATTGAACCACCATGGGAGACCTTTTGGAAGAAAAAGTTATCATGACTCCTAAGAGCAAAACGTCGACATCTACAACTCTAATTATCGAAAGGAAAGTGATAGAGGCAGAACCGAGTGATAAAATTCATGTCGCGGGCGGTGACCATACAGGAATTATAATAAACAAGGAAAAAATATATGGTGAGCAGTTAAAAATTTAGCATGTTATTTTAACATATTCAATATAGTTAATAGTATACTTAATTTTCCATTCTTTTTATGTTATTTATGTTATTCAATTACATGCTATCATTTAATTTTAATAAAAACTCATGTAACTAATATCGCATGAATTATATGAGTTAATAAGCATATCGAAGAATGAAGTGTTACGGACATTAATTACTTAAAAATTGTACAATAGATAGAAGTTAGAGGATATAGTAATCTTCGGTGTGACCTCATTTGTTAATAGGACTTAAGATAATTAAGCAATCATCATAGTGCTATTAATCTGTAGAACTTACTATACTATTTTAAATCTATTTGTCATTCCGCCTAGGTATTATTCTTATAAGTATACGTATATCATTATAGCCTAGATAACTTTTAATGGTCATTACTTTTGACAACAAACATATCGCAAAATGGCAATGGTTATTATTATTTGCAAACAGTCATTAATCTTAAAATAATATCTCTTTCTAAGTTATAATCCTTGACTAAAACCCACTTGTGGGACTTAAAACTATTGAAGTATTATAGAACTTGGAATCTATTGATTTTAGCTAAATTAATAAATAAATAAAAATACATAAATCATGTTTCAGAGAATGGGGTGACAGAGCCGTGTCATGCACAACTGGAATTTTGTGTTTACTTAGTATCAGCAGCAACTGGGTCGCATACAAGAGAAGCACGCGCCTTGCGGTTTTGGTTCAAACCTGAAGTACCCCTTCATGACTGCCCACATGAAGCACAAATGTTTTTCAGGGAACTAGTGAGTCCACAAGATTTTCCAAAAGGTAATAAAAAACCAGACAGCATTAATAGAGGTTAAATTTAATATAATAAAAATATAATAGTTCATAAATTTCTACTTGGTCCATTTTCATACTGTGTTGTATATTGTTTTAGCTTTGTCTTTTATTTGTATAGAAAAAGTCAAGCGTAAATAAACAAAAGAACATAAATAAATAATTAATATATATTTCATGGTTTAAATTATCAGTATATTTACAGATTATGTTGGTTTTATTAAGAAGATAATGAAGTTAATGCAAAACAAATATCATCAGTTAAAGTTATTGGAAGTTGAACTACGTCAAGAAGAATGTGGACCACCGCCACAAGGTATGTATTAGTGCATGTATGAACACACACTATTCTATGTTGAGATAACAATAAATAATATAACTTAAGAAGGAAGTTCAGTGTAATGATTAATAGTAGAGTAATTCGGGTGATTTGGTGGTATATATATATTTTATTACTCTAATTTCATTCTATATTAATTTTTTTAATCCATTTTTTTTATTTATGGTACAGAAACCAATGGCGATATTACCAGTAAGAACATTATATACAAGTATTTAAATGGCTGTATGTAAGATATTTTATAATATTACTATGCATGTGTTTTGATAATAATCACTCAAAACATGACATATTCGAGAAACTAACAGGCAGTAGTAAATTAAGTTAGATGTAAATAAATATGTTCTCTTCACATTGGTGATGTCAGAGACATATTTGTAGTTTATGCAATGTACTCAGTGTGACTCAGTCATTTGATATGTTAGATGAAGGCTTATGTGCTTAGAATTGTGTGAGATCTTTTTTATTACGTCCAGTTTATGCAGGCACCCACATCCTCATTTGCTCGATATCAATATGAATTAAAAGTGTTTCTGTTTTTGCTAGAATGAATTGATGGATAATGCAGGCTCTGCTTATATACACTAACCAGTTTATCACAGAATAAGTTCTCTGTTTCTCACATTGTAGATTGAGTGTTCATATTTTGTTTATACGAAAGATGCGTAATATGCAATGTACTTATGAATAGTCAATTTATAGATTAGTATAACGGCTAAAAGATCTTTAATGTCTATAGACTACAGTGACCAAGAAACACTTCTATAATTTTACACTACACCATAATCTTGCAATTTATTAATAAATACAAATATGAGCTTCACTTATATAATATTAATTTTGCTTTTAAGTTTATGTAGATACTTTGTGTATATGTTGTCTGTACAATTATTATATTATTACAAATATTTATTATTTTGTTGATTCATATTGTATTCTTCAAGTATTCCTTTCATTCTTTCATGCAATTGATATTTGTAGACATGTCTTACAATGAAGTGACAATTATTAAAAAAACAAGCATGCATAAATAAGTTCTCTGTGAATTAAGTATGCAAATGTTCCAAGACAATGATATACAAATCAGTGGCAATTTTGTACTTTATATATGTACATACTATTATCTGTTTTGAACCAATATCCATTTTGATTGTATTCTTCTTAGATTCTTTAAAAATATAGGCATACTGTATTACTTAATAGAAAATACTTATTTTCTTTACATATTACTTTCTGTGTATAAATTTTGGCAACTTGTTTGCTTTTAAAGTCTCCTTGCAGTATTTACGTTTCAATTTGAGTCTAAATCATGTTTTAATACCATTCCTGTGTTTAAATAGCCTTCATAGAAGATACTGCAGTTAATCAAATGCCGATGATATCTGAACAGAGGGTGCTAGATATGATTGAAAATGCATATCCCAATCCATTGACTGTTGAGGACTTTGTAACGTAAGTATGGTTTTGTAATAATATTATTATACTTACACCAATTTATGAGGCAACAAACCTCGTAACAACAGCAGCAACATATGGGACTAAGATCTAACCAGATTCTCATACGGTTTAGCTTTCTGTAGTATTTTGATTATTGTAATACATCTAATTTTTTAAGCATTTATATACGACTAGCTTTGCCCGCATGGAAATAATGTTTCACAAAGTGTAAATAACGACCCCGCGCGAATTCTAGGATAAAATGTAGACTATACGTTATTCCACAGCCTCCTCTTGTTGCGAAGATATACAGTTAATCATGAGACATAGTAATATGTTATTAAATATGAGTATGA
>DWDZ01000118.1:0-10879 GCA_018245715.1 Passova passova rudex
TTATATATGAGTTTGTTTGTATAATTTAATTTGTATATTTCGAAAAACTTTATTTGCAATAATGTTTTAAAGATATTCGTTTATATTCGTCAAATGCTCTTCTTCAAATTGACTAGTGTAATGGAAAATAACATTGAAAGGTTGTGTTTATAAACATTGTTTGATTGTTAAACATTGCTGGATACTTATGAGAATGCTTAGATCATGTTGCAAGATATCATAAACAAACGGCAATGAGTATCCTGCGTCTCCTATTACTATATCATCGGTTACCATGAATAGTGCACGCATTGTAATGGCCAGTAAGATCGCGAGGATATTGCTATTTACCACGTTTTTAAATGGATATATCGCTATTACTCCACAATGCCGAAACGAAAAAGGCGAACCTGTTGATTGGTAAGTTGTTTTAATCTTGTAAACTTTATTTCATTATAATATATAGAGGTACATTGAAATTTTATTTAAAGTTGCTTTGTCTTTGTAAATAAAAAACGTAGATATACTAATTTGTTTAAACAAAGAAGCTACATGAATCATATTGTATATGATTCGTAATCATTTATAAAATGAGCTTCTGTTTCGTAAGGTCTGAAAAAAAATTGTTATTTAAGTGGAACATATATAAGGATCAGATTTTTAAATCAGCATTAAAATATGTATATAGTTAGTTAATAGATAATATGTTCTTTTGAACATTTTTGTGATTTTCGTAAAATTTATTGCAGGTTCTACATATATAAGCTCCCAAGAGAAAAAAATCATCTGAACCCTTTGATTCGTAGGGGAGTTGCCTACATGCACCTTACTCCGTCAAAGCTAAGAGGTGGATGGATTATGTCAGACCTGGCTATCAGTGATCCTCGTTCTATGGTTGGGAGGACGCTGGCTCCATTATACACTGTAAGAAATTTATTTATAAGGAATTAACCTAACATTACCGGGAATATAGTGGTTGACCAGTTTTGTCCACATGTATAGATCCAGAACTTCTGAATATTAATGTAGACTTGATATTAGCAATAATAATTGCATTTTAAACTATCCCAATAAAGCACTCTTGTTAATTGAGTTATTTTTGTATTTTTAATTGATTTGAATATTTGATTAGTTTTCCTTCTTGTCCTCCTTTTTAAATATTATGTAAACCAAAAATAAGGTTCTCTGCATAATATGAAACTGATGAATATTCTTACAATATTTGAATTACTGTAGCTCTCATACTTCAGATGTGCTGGTAGAATGCTTATGATGCTATTTAAATCAAAGTGTGATTGTTTTTCAGGACAAAAATATTATATCTGTAATTTACAATGACCAGCCTCCTGCTACTGAATTTCAGCCTGACATTCTTCATTCTGTGGCTGATATGTATTCTAAAAGCAAAAGAGGTAATACTTATATATTTTCCTCAATTATTTAAATGTATGTATTAAGTTAATTTTTTCTTAATGGATCCTCGTGTCATAAATGACTTGTAAGCCATATTAAGCTGGTTGTTTATTGAGAGTATAATTTTTTATTGTTAAGTTGGCACTGCCAGTTCAGTTTCATATATAAAATGGTTGATATACATTATAAATAAATAAATTAAATTCCTTGATATAAATCATTGTTCTATTTTAATCAAACTGTATTCTAGTTATCTGTATAAGTCGGTAGTAGGATGTTTTGTTAAACATAATTGAAGGTAATACAGAAATATTTATCTTTGTACCACCTAGTTATTGGCCATTCATCAAACTTATTTTAATATAATAATCAAATATAACTTTTGCAGGCCAAATGAAGCAAGGCGTGAAGAAATACAAAAAGTTCAAACTGGGTGACAAGTACTATGATGATTATGACCTAGCAGAGATGTGCAAGATGCACTCAAAGTTTATGAAGACCAGAGTTGAGAGTGGCCATACTAAAGGGGTTATACTTGGCGATAAATTCACATCTCTATGGCTAGTACATTCGGTACCCAGATTCCCACCGGTGCCTGATAGTGGTACTCTTATTTTTTTTATTCATGTTTTTCTGCATTATATAAAAGTTTTTAGTGTCATTTTTTCTTGTGTATTTAGTGTTCCCTTTTCAATATTTAAAGTTAGTTAGTATTGATATTAAAATAATAAAATCAGAGATTATTATTTAGAAGATGGTGTATAAAGCATGATGATTGTTTTTAATGTATGAATTCCAATTGTAATAAAATATTTGAATATTGAACATACTAAATGTGATTGTGAGTCATACATTGCAATGTATGAGACATTGATGTTAATTGTTATTGTTAAACTAGTTTCAATTATTCACATAACAATATAATGTGATAAATGTTCTCAGTATTATGAGTTTAACTTCTGTTTTGATATATTCAAATGATGAATAAATGTTTCTATTTTATTCTAAATTAAGCTATGAAAATACGACATTTTCCTTATTATTACTGACATTTATTAAAATATTGGTTGTTGCAAGCTTTTATTGTATTAACATTCTGCAGTAAAATTGAATGAATGCAGATTTTGATGTTAATACCCTTGTTTTTTGGATGACAAAAGCAATATTCTTTTTTTAAATTAAATTAGTGCATGGCTTGGTAGCACAAGTATGCCAGTATACATGACTGATTTTAAAACATTATAGTCGTCAAAAATTCTACAGGGAGACAATGAACCATCATATAATATTTTGTATGTTTATTTTCCAGTGAATGGCCTCAACACTAGTTCCTATAGCTATCCCGCTACCGGCATGAAATATGGACAGTCATTTCTCTGCGTGTCCGTACAGACCTCGACACTTAACCAAATCGCCACTCAGCTGAAGTATAATGAACCACTTATTGCATACAGCCACATACCCCAGGAGTTTGATGGTGAACTGCCTAATCTAATGGAGGTGGTTAAGAATAAAACTATTGATACATCGCCATGGTGAGTTTCCTTATGAATATTCTGTATACAATTCTGTCTGTGAGCAGCGATAATCTATTGTTTACCTTTCCACACCCCATCACCCCTCTGTGGCCTGAGAGTTGAATCCTCCAATGGATCTCGGACTATCCAAATTCGTATGCCTGGTCTAGCTAAAATGTCAATTTGTCTAATAGTGATAAAAACTACACCCATAATGTTTTCTCTGTGTGTGTGGGTGTGGTCGGCTATAGTCTTGAAGTATTTTGTTACGGGGGAACCTTAGAGTTCTTAATACTGTTTTCTTGTTTGTGTGAACGTTCAGTCGCCGAAGTGGCGCTGCATTTAGGTATAATAATAAATTGAGATATGTAACAGACGATTGAGACATAACAATTAACACTAGATTTACTATATTTTTATGTATACCTACAGCCAGTCAAAATGACTAGGGTATAAGCAAAATGCTTATTGTGACTTCCAGTTTTTATTCACTAAGTTTATTAAATGTATTCTCCACTTATAGGTTCAAAAACAATAACATTATTTCTGAAATCAAATGACATATGTAGTAGGAATTTTGAATTGAAATTGCACGAGCAGTCAAAATGCCTGCTTTGGTAAATCTAGTGTTAAAAATAGACATGTATAAGAAACAATTGAGAAAAAACATTCGAGAAAAAAGTCCAAAGTATATTTTTTGTTTTATGATAAATTGTCCTATATCACATTGGTAGATTTCAATTTTAAAATGTTTTAATAATTGTAGGTACCACATCGAAAGTTTCGAGACGCTGGTGGGCCGCAAGTTCCTGTCGTTCGCTAAGAGCGCGATGTTCAATGATGACCTGTATAGCGGCTTGGTGGCTGAAGTACTGCAGTCTGATCTCTTGGTAGAATCTTGGACCAACGGCCCGGGGACATTAGACTCAGAATGTACTAGGAATTTCCAGTGAGTGGTTACTATGCTTATTTTTAAATACAACATCTATGTTATCTTTGTCTTTATTATATGTTTGTGATGAATTTCCACAAGAATGACTTGTTATTATGGGGATGTTAATTTTTATTAGAGCTCTAAATTTGGTGAGTAAGCCCTTGACAAAACTAGTCTAGGGTCTGATTGTATAGTACTTTATGGTTATACTAACAAAAGTAGCAAAACTGGCCTATGTACTTTCCCTTAAAAATAAAAAGCCTAGGTAATTTGGTTTTTTAATGTTTCTAGAGGGAAATTGATCTTTCAAAACAATTTATTGTTTGAAAATTGAGATGCAAAAATAATAGTGCCACTAGCTAGCATAACATATCTAATGACAAGACTCTACGTTTAGCTTATGATTTAAAATATTGTTACTATTAACAGCTTTTTTTACGATTACTAGTGTAATACAACAGAAAAAAATTGTCATATTTTTATAAATCACCAGGTATTAAATGTGTTGATATCAATCGTTATGTATTCATGTCAATGCATCTTACAGAGTACGAAACATAGAGCGTTTAAAGTTCCCAATGGCGAAGATGTCGTTCACTTCACACAATGATCATTCGAAATGGGCGGTGGCGGTCGCGCACAAGATGCACAACAGCCAGGACACCAAGGTGGCGGACTACTGGGTCTGCGTTGGAGATATTAACCGAGCAGTGAGTATTTATACCTAACTAGCTGACTCGGCAAATGTTGTTCTGCCATATAAATTATAACAGTATTTCTCTACTATATAATGGATGTTATTATACATATAAACCTTCCTCTTGAATCAGTATATCTATTTTAAAACAACCGCGTCAAAATCTGTTGCGTAGTTTTAAAGATCTAAGCATACATTGGGACAGACAGGGGAAAGCGACTTTATTTTATACCATATAGTGAAGTAATGTAGTTCAATGTACCAATGTCATCTGTTTAGTGTCGAGAGTTCACCTGTTTAATATGCGCTATGACGCTTGACAAATGAGGTCAAAGCGGTTTGATCGATTCAACATTCAGAATCCTTTCACAAGTATCTGTAATACAATAAATCCTGTTTCGTAAACGTTGATAAATCAAACGACATTAAAACACTGTTCCTTATCAAAACTTATACTGAATATTTCTTAGAACCCAACCCCAGCCTTGACTTATAACGATTTTGTGATTTTGGAACACAACCGTTAGACAATCACTTTGTTGTACATCCGTTCGTATCATTTATGTCAGAATAAATTGACTCTATTGATGACGTTATAATTTTTGTTCACTTATACCTATATCTTATTAGAAGATGATCTCTGAAGCTATTAGAACCATGCTTTGCATCTTTTGAACCGGGCAGCGTGAGTCAGTAGCTCTAAGGACTCTCTAAAGACTAAGATAGAAGTAGTCTACTATACAATTCGGACATACTCGGGAGACTCATCTGTAAACTCAAATCGAATCACCTTTCAATCACTTGAAACGCATATCCAATATATTCCTTTATTGCTGTTCCTTTTAAAAAATCAAACAACCTACCTATTTACCGAGGGACACAAGAGAAGGTTAAAATTCAAATAAGGCTGGTAATGAGTGGCGGCATATGATTTCTGGTAAAATATGTGCGTTATTTAGGTGCCCGGCCGGCAGCCGCGGGCGCGGACGCTAAATTAAAAACACGTCAAATGTTAAATTGGATCGAGACATCTATTAAGGTGGGTTAGGGCGCTTTCACATTGGGGCTGCTCGGTTTTAGTTATTCAATTGAAATATATAAAAATAAATAAAATTGGAGTGTCTGCTTGTAATATTGGAATAGCCGGTTTTTACTAAATGCATATGTACGTATACACGGTAGGTACATATACAAAAATAATTTTTTTTACAATTTTTGTCTACTTTTATTTCAATTTAAATTCAAACGTGGACGAAGTCGCGGGCACAGCTAGTGTTAAGTTGCTGGCACTTTTAAATGTTTCAGAAAATATAGGTGCATCATAATATATCTTCCTCATGATAGTGATGAAATTTCATAATTTTATAGCATGTACATTTCCTGCTGACAACGCTTAGTTATTTGGTGTTTAAATCAATTAACGAGTGTGATTATACAAAATCATATATTGAATTTTAAAATATAAATGTAAATTAAACAAAAAAATCATTGTGAACATATCCCAAGAGCCAACTAGAGGCCTTAAGAAACAAGAGCTGGAAGGCTTTTACTTAATTCAGAAGCACAGCGGGTGTTCCCAAACCATCGGCCGCACCGTGAAATATTGTGCAGACGATCCCCTTAGGCTGTGTCCTGCATGTCTTAAATTCCATGTCGGAACACTAAACATCTTGAAACTTTAAGAAATTGGCTGTTTGTAGTTAACAAAACAGAACGAAATACTTGCAATTGCAACAATTTTCAAATGATTACTTCATTCCAGAACTGGAAGTAATGAACCATCTACAAGGGTATAAATGGTTCTTTAGGAGTATATAAAAAGGACACCTTTTACCTGTATTGTTATTACCAAGTGTAATCTGTTTTAATTTTTTTTAAAGCGAGTTTGCACTTTGTAATACTATAATTGAATTATTCAAAAACAAAAAAGATGGTTGCATTGTATTTCAAATACTACAAGATAAAGCCGACAAAAAACTTTTGACCGATTCAAAGGATGGACAACACAGTTCATTGTAAATAAACAAAATAGAAATGATTAATGAAACGAACATTCAAATTTAATTAGAAAAATAAATAAGTTGTATTTGTAAAAAACTACAATCTATTCGCTACCAGTGACCGTTCTATACATATGGATTGGACAACCGACCGGTGATATACCGAGCGGTTGTCCAATCCACCGATTCCCAAAACACCCGTGACGACCACCTTTTCGGCGTCCGTTAAACGGAGTCGCAACACTCTTTCGCCAAAATCACATTTATCATAACCCACAAGTGACGTTTAAAAGTAGCAAAACAAATTGAGCGGCCCTAACTCTAAAAGCTCGTTTAAAATTTATAACTTCACAGAAAAAGTTAATTAAGTTTTAATAGAATTCAAACGGGAGTGGATTTGGTAGCCAAAAATAGGCGGAGATGTTATAAAATTTAATTATTTTTTCGTTAATGATTTGAACATTTTTTTTTTCGTATGTTGAGCTTCTGAACGGGATGTGTAAACAAGGTTTGGAGTGATTTGTTCTACATGGGATTATAAATAATGGTTATTGTATACTCTTTGGCAGTCATAAACAGGAAGAATACATTAAAATTTAATAATGGAACAATACAAGAAACCTCAGGTATATCAGCGTAATGGACTTTGAATAATTTACGAGATATTAACACCTGGCTTGAGAATTATGAGATCAAATCTCTGTCATTTAACATCAATCAAATGGTCGCAAATCACTAGGTAACGTACTAAAGCCATAGTTGAATGATGATTGACTCTGATTACTGTGCTTGGTATCGCGTTTTCTAGTCACATCCAGCACAAATATTCGTGTGACGAGCAACACTAACTAATTAACTAACTAACTAACTAAGCTATCCAATAACCCGTAACTACACCAATCCGCACTGGATCAGCACGGGTGAGTATACTCCACGCCTTCCACAATTACAGTACAAGCGCGCACGCGAAGATTACCGCAAGACAAAAACTAAGATATGACGAAATATTTAAGTAAAACAGAAAGATATCAGGATCGTAAACAAAATCAAACTAGAACTAACCATAAAGAAATCCGACAGTAAATTGAACGTAATGGCGTGTTTTCATTTATCACAAGCAATAAACTCTATCACAGAGGAACCAGTTAAAGCATAACGACTCGATGACAGCCGAAGAATACCGAATTTGCACATAAATTACTACTATAATTTCCCGTAGTTTACCGAAGACGTAATAAATAAAATAACAAACGTCAAGTCATATTATATTGGGCATAGTATAAAATTTCTTCTGCTATATTAACTTTTATGTACTTAGAATCGCTGTTTTTACATATTTGTATAACAATTGTAAGTGACCTTAATATATCTGAGGATTTATTATATATTTAGTTAGAAAACAAGCTCTCAAATTTGGTCACGTTCGACACATAAGTGGAAGTCATCGCTTATGATGTTATCAATGAATGTAAGCAACGGTAACTAATTAATGTAGTAGTGGCAAGCATGTAATGGCCCGTCTACCTGTTTGATAGATTAATTACTCAGAAGTATGACAAAAAAGTAGCAAAATATATGTAAATCAGAAGTACTTTTACAACTGACGTGATGGCGTATATAAATGGTATTTTCAGTCATTTCCGGGCATCAGATAGTACTCTAAGCAATTAAGTCAGATTACTGGCGTTAATGATGTCAGTGACTTACTCAAAAACAATTTGGAAAATGAAATATCGCTTTTCCCTGAATTGCGGGATATTGGCATTGGCTTATTAACATTGGACATGCACTTGTGACCGTACGTCTTAAAGTACAGTTGACATGGTTACGAGATATTGTAAACTTAAAATACATTTACAAACTAGCAACTTAGTAGGTACATATCATCCTTTATAAAAAGAGTGTATTGAACTCATAACAAATGTCTTTCACTAGGTACGATATCAGACCACAAAATATCATGCACTTAGTTCCTTAGGGATTTATGTAAGATCAGACCTATTCAATAAATATAAAATGTTGGAGAAACATAATGAAACTGAATACTCGAAGGACGTTCGGTAATAAATGAAAAATTTTTTTCACGGTAAATAACACATGAGCTATTTTTATGATATTTACGTTTTGGGACAATTTTACGCACGGCTATCTGACCCGAAATAACTTAGGGCCTTTGTATAACCGGAATCGAACCACAACTCGCCGGCTATCAGTTGGTTCACAAACCACTGGACCGATTATATAAGTTAATATTAAAAATTAAACCGTACTAGTTGCAATTTAGATTAAATATACGTAGTTTGAGTATAACATATGTTATGTTACAATAAACGTTAAGCACTAAGCATTGCACGGGTACAAATTATATCGTTGTTATAGCTTCGAGCGTAACCTGACTTTGAGCGCAATAAATCCAATTTGAAGATTTGCACCAACAAATTCAGAACCATAACTATTCATACCCGAGATCGTACTATACTACTTACAAGAGAACCATAAATAACGCTTAATCAGCATTTAAATCATTCATTTGCCAAGCAAACACGATTGTACAAAAGGCTTAAATAAACAGTTCCGACGACTGTATTCACAAACCGATTTAAATTCCTTGTCCTTTGTCAGACAAACAAGAAAAATGTCATGGTGAAAAAAAAAACCCTACGACCTTCCATTTCGCAATGCCTCATCAGATTCTTATATATTTATCGCCACCCTTTTAAGTTGAAATCGCGCCAATACATTTGGTGTCTCTGCCTAAAACAAACAATTTGTAATCCTGAATTATGTACTGCTGAATGCATACATTTAAAAGATATGAATCTATAAAGCGAGAGATGTGCAGGTGTTTCGATGCAGCTTTTAATGATATCGATATAAATTATATCAAAATTTAATTAAGCAATCAATTTTTACGTTACAAACCATATTTATCCGTTACAGTAACATTCCTAGGAGTTATTTGACATATGAATAGCTCGGTTTTTTCCATTGTCGATTTTTACATCCCTTACATTAAGTCATCGACTTTACAAATACATCGATGTCGCTTCGCCTCCGACCTTTCCAGTATGGCGTGACTATTTGTCACCTGCACTGGACTCCCGTACAAACTCGCGGCAAACATGGTGATTCGCATCACTGTAACCAACACAAAACGTCTTAAACACCAAGGTGATACGTTAAAAAATCGACTTTTACAGAATAAAATAGAATGTACTTTTGAACGTAGTTTAAATCTACTATATACGAAAAACGAATTCACAGACAAATTTATTCGCTGGCATTGTACCGGGGACCATGTTGTTCTAACTGCATTGCGATCAATTTGACTGGTACTGCTTGAATTTTTAAACAGTTCATAAAAATAATGACTTCACGAATGTAACGTTTAATATGGTTTGTGATCATTTTTTAATCGTACGCATCCGACATTGTTTAACATCTATTGTTAAACGTAGAATATTATATTCTATATATTTTTTCTCTACACCGTTTAGGGAATTTTAAAAAATATGCTGTTACAAAATGTTAAGTATCTAATTAAAATACTGTACATATAGCTTAATGTGTAAATAAACTTCAAAATCCATATTAAGATTGTTATCCCATAGTAAGATTGGACGGAAACAAATTTCATGCATCAACAAACATTATAATACGAATATTGGAGAATCGAATCAAAACAAAATCTACTGTTAATTATTCAAATATTTATCCATTCCACGTTATTGGTTACGGAATGTTGACTATTTTGAGTCTATTGAGAGAAATATGTTCAGATCTTTGATCGAAAAACGGGCCGTTCGATTTGAATTTTATTCATTTGTTTAGATAAATAGATACGTCGATAATTTAAAATGTAAATACGATAATGTTCTTAAACGGGCTCATTTGAAGTAAATTACATGGTTCACATCGTCATGGAATGAAGTCATAAGAACAAACGAATGGTCGATGAATAAACATTTTATTTGCTATCAGCCGTTTGTTTTGTAGCTGACGGTTATACTAACAATCACTTTTACAAGTTGTTTAACGGTTAATTGAACAGTGTCAACTTAAATAACTAGCGCTTGAAACATATTTAGTACGTAACTTATCAGTACATAAACTTATTACTTATTGAAAAAAATTGCATATAAACAAATAAATTCTAAGCCTCTAAATAGAATCTAAATCTCAACAGTTTTTGGACATATTGTCAAATTCAAAGATTTGGATGTACGATCACGCTAATCGACCAAAGAACAGTTAAAAGCATTTTTGTAATGGCATATCAACAATGTTTATATTTGATACGAATTAAATCTTTAACATTATTAAAACAAATATATCACTA
>DWDZ01000119.1:0-10865 GCA_018245715.1 Passova passova rudex
TTTCCACTAACATACACTAACTGGACTAATACTACTACCAGTCCCATTCCTGCAGTCCTGTCACTAACGAATACTGTCCAACTAATTCTTATTAACACCTATTAACTGAATGCACACTAACAGTCCTATGCCTACAGCCCTATTAGAGGTCCGTTGCAGACGTCCATGGGCGGGAGCGGCCACTTGTGACTGCTGCCAGCTCGTTCACTACTCTCATAACATTTAAAAAAAATTAATTTATATTATAACTATAGCACTTACTTGAACAATTTTTTTTTTGCTCTCTTCCATTTTATTGCTAAGGTCTTTCATTGACCGTTCATAATCTTCCATCTCTAGACTCAAAACATTCTTCTTCTTAACATCTCGAAGAGCTTTTTCCAGTTGTTCTTTTGTGGCTTTATGAGCTTCTAATTCAGCATTCAACTGCTGACTTACAAGACGAAGTTCAGCTAAAATGAAATATAAAAGGATGTATAATTTTTCTCTCTTTTTCCAGCTACATCCCACATAGTGGTATTATGTTCCCCTTACTCTGTTTGATAGCAATAATTATATACCTTCCATTTCTACTAATTTTGCTGAAGCCCTTGTAGAAACATCAAGATCATCAGTCAATGTTTTTACTTTCGCTTCCAGGTCGGAAAATTCCTTTATTTTTATCATGTCAACTTCTTTGGTGTGGTCATCATTGTTATCCTCTGCAGCGTTGTCATTTATAAGCTTCTTTAATTTACTTTTTTCTTGTTCAGAAACTTGTAACTGACTTGTTGCTTCATTCAGTTTCTTTTTAAGTTTCAATGCAAAAATCCTTAATTTAGTGTATCTACAAAATATAAAAGAAATATCCCAACAAAACTAAGTATACTATAAAATAATATATTATTTACATCATATAAATCAACACTACACCTCTATTTAATGCCCAACAACATCAGACTTACTTATCTTCAAATGTCTCATCTAAATCCTTCATACGAGCATGTTCCTCAGCTTTAGACATAGTAGATGTTGACATATCTTCATTGGGTAAATCTACAACTAAACAACATTTTTGTGTATGAAACAGTTAACTTTTAAAATTGCTCGACATACCTATATAATATTGCTAATAGAACTTGTAATAACATTTACATACCAGAACTTTGGTGTTTTAACTTTTCAATCTCTTCTTTCAATGTTACTATAACTGCATCCTTTTCAGCAAGAGATTTAAGAGCATTGTCTTTTGCCATACTAATTTCTTTAAATGCTTTATTATTTTCACCAGTATTCTTTTCAGCTCTTTGGAGATCTCCTTCTAATATATCGACTTTTTTAAGCAAGTCATCTCTTTCTTCTTTAATTACACCCCTATCTTTTTCCAACGTTTCAATGAGTCTTTCCATTTCGGCAATAGCTTTTTGCAATTTAAATATAGCCTCACCACGTTCTTTCAGTACTTGATTAATTTCTTTCATTTCATTAAGTAGTTCAGTGTTCTCTGTTTTATAACTTGCTAATTTTGATTTAACATCCTCATACTCTACAACAAGACTGTCAAATTCCTTCGATTTGGCTCGAGATTCTTTAATTTCAGACAGAAGTGAAGCATTTTCTTGTTTGTAGGCTGATAATTTTGTTTCTAATCTAACGATGTCCGCTTGTAATGATACATTTATTTCAGAGCAATTATCTGTGTCATCTTTGGGCTGCTCTAGTGAAAGTTTAAGAGTATCTATTTCTTCTTTTAACAAACCATTTAAATCTACTAAATTATCATACTCTTTTATTAACTTATCATATTGTTCTTGTAATAGCTTCATTTCCTGTTTTATCTTGTCAGTTTCTTTTTCCGTTTCTTCCTTATAATTTTCTTTCAGCTTTGAGTTTTCATTTAAAATTGTTTGAAACTGTTGTTTTATTTCCTGTAGTTCTAATTTCGTTCTATTATCCTGATCTTTTAATAGTTTACATTGGTTTTCTAATTCAACAGCAGCATCCTTTGCATTCAGTTTTTCTTTCACTAATATCGCTTTTTCACTCTCTAATGCTTTAATTTGTAAAATAAATTTTTCATCATTCTGATTATTTGCATCATTTTTTTTAATTGTATCACTTAACATTTCGTTTTTGTTGTTTAACTCTTGAATCGTATTTAATAAACCATCGTTTGTAGTAGCTAGTACAGATACTTTTAAATTAAGTTCATTTAAATTACTATTCTGTAAATTATTTTCATTGCATAAAGTGGAATTGGCTTCATTTAATTTATCACACTTTGAATTGACTTCTACTAAATCAGTTTTTAATAAAGCATTCACACTTAGACTATCACACAATTGTTGCTCTAAAGCCTCTATTTTTAATTTCAGACATGAATTCTGGTCAGTAAATTGCTTGATTTGAGATATATAATTCTCATTATTACAAGTATTTTGTGAAATTAGTAAATCGTTCAATTGTTTCTCGAGATGTTGTAACTTGTCTTTTAATAAAATGTTCTCATCATTTAATTCAGTTATTTGGGCATCTAATACTTTAGATGCTTTTACAATTTCATTTTGCCACTTAGGTACATTTTCTGAGTATTCCTTAACAGTTTTTGATAAAATGTATCTAGATCCTTTAAGTTGATTGATACATGCTGCACATTTTAATATTTTATCTTTATAACTCCTCAATTTAATGTTTGCCTTCTCCGTCTTCAGTTTCTCTGCTTCATACAGCTTATTTGATTCCTCAATTTTTGTGCAATAATTATTTTCTAAATCTAACTTTTTTGTATTCTCGTCTTGTAAATGATGTTCTAATTCCTTGATTCTCTTATTGAGTTCTTCAATTTGATTTTCATAAACAGCATCTGAAATATTTGACACAAGATATTTAGAAGTTTCATTGTATTTTTTATACACTAGTTATTACAAATTATATCTACCTCTTTGACCTTTTTCTTCAAGCATCTGAAGTTGCTCTCTTTGTTGCAGGCCGATATTATTAAACTCAGCTGTTTTTATTTCAAGTTCTGTCAACTGATTAATGAGTTGCTCATTTTCATCTAAAAGTCTATTGTTTTGCCTTTTTAATGAAATTATTTCACTATCTAGATCTGACAATTTTTGATTAGCAATTATAAGGCTTTTGTCTTTTGCAGCGAGTTCTTTTCTACGCTCAGTTGTTTCATCCACTAAAGCAAGGCATTTTCCATTAAGACTTCTAAACTGTCTTTTAGCAATTTCTACTTCAGTTATGTGGGTTAATTTTTGTTCAGTTAAGGAATCAACAAGTTCCTGTAGTGTCTCTATATTATCTTCATTATTCTTTCTTGCTGTATTGCAGGTTTGTAACTCACTTTTTAATTTTTCATATTCATTTTGTAATTCTGAAATATTATTTATTATTCACACTTAAGCCAGTTTAATTTTATCATAATACTAATATATGTTTAAATAAAAATATTACCTGATTTTGCTTGTTTAGCTTTTTGGGCTAGTCCAAGCAAGCCCTTACATTTAGCAATCAACTCATCTCGGCTTAAATCATCAAAGGGATTTTTCTTAATATTAGCATCATGCTCCTAGAAAATTGTGTAGATGTTATTAGCATCACCTTTTGCCAATGCCTAAACTCCCATAGATTCATTTATGGCAATAAAAATATTTCATAATCCCTTCATTCTACTACAATACCAGTTGGTTGTTTACGTTCAGATTATATAGTTTATTTATTTTATAAATAACTAACTAACACAGAATTTTAATACTATCCTCAACTGTAAACAGCACCATCGATAATACAACACAGCTTTCAATTACACACGTAAAACTACCCTGTAAAACTATACTTAGACAAAATCACTGAACATAATTTCAAATATCATATTATTCATTATACTTAATGTTACAACAACAAGAATAAGGAACAACTCAAAGTTTTTACCGCATTTTAACACCTAAAACATGAAATGTACCTTTTCAGACTCCATGCTAAACGCTTGTAGAAATTTTATAAAAAGTCCATTTACGAGACTAAATATTTTTATACAGCGATATTATACATAGAATCGAAATTTGTACTTAGAAGTAACTTTATAAAATCAGAAAGTATATATTGCTTAAAAATTGAAGATGATATCACATCACGTCATATGTGTCAATGTCTTAAAATGTGACATTTTAATATTATCCGAATGCTTGCTCTATATTCTTTAATTTTAACAATATCAAACTAACTTGTATTTTTCTACTTATTATTTCTGAAGTAGTAAAAAGTATGTCTATAAAGAAAGTAATTTAAAAAATTCATTGTGGATTTACTATAAAGTAGTAACATCCTTTTATAACATTTTAATGTTTCTTGGCTGAAATTGGAAGCAATAGCTGTATTCAGCTGCTGTATTTGTAATGGCGATCACAGAGTGTACATTATAAATGGCGGAACTAGTCACTGCTGCTATCGTTATATATGCGTGAATATTGAACGATAAGTCACCTAATTGTGTAGTTATACAAATATAAGATTCCATGAATACTTGAAATGTGATTAAATCCTACTTTACTTAGCTTTATCCTGGTCGATAACTAAACAGGTAAGCCAAGTTTGGAAAATGAAAATATTTCTTATATAGGATATCTTCCAGGGCGCGTCCATCTGTAATATTATTGTGGCAATGCGTGATCTTGTGTCTTTAGTGATGTATTTGTAGTTGTGATCATAAGTGTAAATAATATTGTATATGAATGTAAAGAAAATTACTTCGCAACATGTCTGTATCGTCTGTTACTCAGTGAAATAGTTATACATAAACGAATGTCGCAAATATAGAACGTGCACGAAGAGGCAGAATGTCGAGTGATGAAGACAAACCACCTGCGCCGCCGGTCCGGCTCACCAGCAATCGTGCCACCGATCGCGGTGACTCCGTGGCTTCTGTTGACATGAGACCCTTACCGAAAGGTAAGACAACACACATTCCATAAAAAGTTACGAACAGACGAAAAGGATGACTCATTATTGTTTTAACTGAATATGAATATATTAAATGGACAATGGACACATTGGAATTATTTTTGAATGTATAAGTAATTTTGCCTTAGTACATTAATTCAAATGCGTTTTATATTAGATATTAAATACTTTCATTACCTTTGGTTAAAATTTATACAAACATTTGGCTGTACAACAAAACTTAATTATGAATATTATATTTTCAGAGCCAGATGATTGTGGTGATAGGAAAAAGAAAACCTTGAAGGCAAAAATAAAAGGATCCAAAAGCACAGCACACAATGACAACAAGCCCAACATTAGCTATCCTACCAATTTTGAGCATACTGTGCATGTTGGTTTTGATGCTGTGACTGGGGAGTTTACAGTAAGTAAAGTTATATTGTGTAGAATGAAAAAAGAAACAGTTTCCTTAATTAATGTGAGGACAATTCACTGAACATTAATTTGTGGAAAATTGGTAGAATCCTGCAATGTGTCTGAAAGCATTTCACAGCAATGTTTTGGTAATGCACAAAATGCTTTGAATTAACAGTTTCTGCACATTTTCTTGTGGGTATCAATCTTTCTTGCTTGTGGCACATGGGATTATAATCCAAAATGCTTTTAATGCCAAATTTGATTATAGGAATATAACCCACAAAAAAATGATTTTTTACTTTAGCAAATATATATACTGCCCGCTGTTTTATATATGGACTATAAATAATTTAAAATTCATGTCCAATAAAATGCAATATTTTTACTGTAAGTGCTTCATGCCGAGGTTGCTGTGCTGATGCTTCAATTTAAGTTAACATTGCATAGAATCATAAAAAGTATATGTTTTAATTTGGTTCTTGGGTTCTCTTTTATTTTTATGTTAGTTATGTTATAACACTGTCAGGATAGAGTTTCGTTAGAATTTGCAACTGTATTACTCCTGGTATATAATATATATTATATGTAAACTTAAAAGTTGACTTACCTTAATTTAAGATATTTAAAATTAGATCTTGATTTTTTTTAGAAATTAGCTAAAAGTTTGTCGAATTACATAGTGAACATAAAAAAACCTACACAATTTTTATTTCACTGTGATCCATATATGCATGAAATAATAGAGAATGGTAACTTCTAGAAAGTCTTCAATACTTAAAGCATAAAGACTTGTACAATTACATATAGGATTGTAGATATTTATGAAACAAAAGTAAAATATCCTTTATACCTGTTCTAATATATACATTATTATATATCCATATTATTGAGTTCCATGTATTACCGCTTTTGTTTCAAGCTGCCTCTAACAGTAAGTAATATAGTATATTTGTTTTTAAAAGTGTAGTATGTCTTCATGTATACCAATCTATGATTGTGTTAAAGGCTGATATAACTTGATGATATACATGGTTCAATTTAACTCCTCTTCATTGTCATTTATTAGTATCATAATATTTATTTGTAAATTTTTCATTAAACAACATGTTCTACAATTTTTATGATACTGTCACATGTAGTTAAAAATTATATGAAAAACACATTAAATTGCCATATCAACAAGATGAGATTTAGTATTGTATATATCTAATTACCGTTACACTTTATTTATGTAAGTCATGCATGTTTTTATGTTTTAGTACTGAACCAAAATTTGTACTGTGAATTAAAAATTATTACTTGTAATATCGGAGGTAGGTATGTAATATTATATCTCTGAGTAATATAATTATTAGTTGCTTAAACTTTGTTTTGTTTCTGCTTGTCAGTATTGCTACACTCACCGTTTGCAATGGTCACACATTTGCATAATTCTTAGTTTAAATGATTATTCAATGTTTTAAGTAAAGTGAAAATTAATACTAATATATGTTTGATCATCACCTGTTACATTACATAGGAGTGAAGCATGGTATTAACGTTTGTTTAGATGTAAAACAAATTTTTTTTATTTGACAATTTGTATAATGAGCAAGTTGCTTGAATGCTCAATATAATCGTTTGTTGGCACAGGGTATGCCAGAGGCGTGGGCTCGACTATTGATGGCCTCAAATATCAGCAAACAAGAACAGAAGAGCAACCCTCAGGCTGTTCTCGACGTGCTCAAATGGTATGACGCCTCAGCCACACAGCCACCACCCTCAAAGTACATGACCTCAGCTCAGATGCATACAACACATTCAGGTAATATTTAAATATTTTCATATATATAAATTTGAAGTTATTGGAAATGTTAAGAAACAATATATTTTAACTACAATACATAAGTATTATTATTATTACATCTGCTTTTGGGATAGTGTAATAATAATCTAATTGGTTAATCTTTTTATTTTATTTACCATCATCAATATTTTCATCATTAACACAAACAAAGAGTTGTTCATTGTTTGACACTTTAAAACAGGTCTCATCTTGGGATGAGAGGATTAAGGCTATAAGTCCATGACCTTGGCCAAGCGTGTGTTGCCAAACTTTATGTACCTTAGAAGACACTATGGAGTATTTGACTGTCAAAACTGAATTTATTTAGTCTTGTAAACATTCATAACATAACTTAATATGCTTTACTGAAAAGAGAAATATGAGCTCCTGGGTAACCCTAATGTATGATACTGATTGTATATATACAAAATAAATATGAAACAAAGTAATATAAGCATAATATGTTGATTGCAGGTTCCTCAGTCTCTCGAGTGTCTTCCAGCAGTCCCTCATCCTCAACACCCACAGATACGGAACACCCGGAACCACCCCCTCCACCGCCATCAAGGCCGGATCGCACCAAAAGTATTGTATGTATTTCTTATATATAATATTTATTGAATATAAAAGGTTAATAGGCCTTAACACAAATGTTCATGCATATTACTGTTAAATAGTATTATTAGCGTGTATCTTATAGAATTTACATTTTGTAGTATACAAAGCCTATAGAAGAAGAAGAAACGCCACCGCCGCGACCGACACCCCCACCGGCGTCTCCACCGCACGTTCCTCATACACCAATTACCACACATTCAGTAAGTTGTCTTGTATTTTCAGTTTATTTTATCTATCGAAAAATAATTAACACAAACCATACAATGTTTCAGTTGAGCTGTAATGTTAAGTACTGTACTATTAAGCTAACCACTGGATGTTTGAGTATCACGATTGTCAAATAGCACACTAACCATTGTTCAATAAAATGGCCAGAAATTTGTAGAGCGAGTGAAATAAGAAATATTCTTCAGTGTTATTTATTTATTTTGGTTCATACTCAAACTGTGCAATGTCTACCAATATGAAATGTGAATCATCATGTATAAGAAAAGTTTGTGCGCAAGCAGATATGCAGCCGGGCCGAAGTGAGCGCGGCGCCGGTGCCGCTGGATCGAAACAAGAACCCGGCCGCAGCGCCGCAGACGCCGCCCGCGCACGCGCCGCACGCACCGCCCGCTAACGGCGCACCTGCCGCCACCGACACCGGGTAACTGTATAAACAGTCACAAAGACATAAGTCTTTACACTTTTTAAATCTCCCTCGTAGCTTGTTAAGTTACTTGAATTTTAATGGACTGGTTACAGTTCAAAAGTAATTTGACGTTTAATAATATTAAACACTGCTGTTAAAGACACTGTGCTTTAGTCGATTAATTGGTTATTTAAGTGATGAAAACTGTTATTTGATATGAAAGCAGCTTTGTCATGATATTGTGTACCTATAGCCGATGATGCAAATGGATAATATAAATCGATGGGTGCTTACAGACGTTCTACGGGACAACAGCAGCGGAAAAAGAAAATGACTGATGAAGAAATTCTAGAGAAGTTACGAACAATTGTTAGCGTTGGTGATCCAAATAGAAAATATACAAAAATGGAAAAAATTGGTCAAGGGTAAGTCAAGTTTTTTAACAATTTTAAGTGCTATTTGCTGAAAAAGGGTACAATCAGTTATACTATTGAAAACACTTCATTCTATCTGCTAGGGGCTGGGAAATGAAGTTGTTTAAGTTGATTCAAGTTGTTATAAATATACTTTGTGGACTCTGTTATTATTAACTTATCATATTACCTTATTTTATTACAGAGCTTCAGGTACAGTGTATACAGCTATAGAAACATCTACGGGAATGGAAGTAGCAATTAAGCAAATGAACCTCAGTCAGCAGCCTAAGAAGGAGCTCATCATCAACGAGATTCTCGTCATGCGGGAGAACAAGCACAACAACGTTGTCAACTACCTTGACAGTTATCTTGTCAATGAGGTAAAATAACTTTTATAATGCAAGAAATGATCATGATAAAAGGGTCAGAAAAAAGCGTATGATCACATTCAAATGGCATGCAACCAATACATAATTAATGCAGTAGGTCTTTGCTCCCAATCTTTTCGTAGCCTTCGCTTTATACTTACATATATCTATATAATATTCACGGAGGGTGCAAGTGCATCCCATTACACCTGATTATGTTGTTTTGAAGAATCTTTAGATAGATGATGTATTATGTACATAGTGATGTGATATAGAATTAATTTGCTATTTCAGGAACTGTGGGTAGTGATGGAGTATCTCGCGGGCGGTTCGCTGACCGACGTGGTGACGGAGACGTGCATGGACGAGGGACAGATAGCGGCCGTGTGTCGCGAGGTGCTGCAGGCGTTGCACTTCCTGCACACGAACCACGTCATACACCGCGACATCAAATCCGACAACATCCTGCTTGGACTAGACGGACAGGTCAAATTGAGTGAGTGTTGTGGTCAAGCTAAATGTCCGTTGTACTCTTGGATCTTATCATACATTCTGTAGTCTCTAATTACTTGTGTTCGCATAGCTGCAGGATATTTCACACATTGTGCCTTTAAATTCGAAGTGATTAGAGTCATAAAGCACTCACACTATATGGCTAGCGAAGTCATTATCCCTATACATAGTCATTGTTGTCTTTACTTAATATATGCAATGATAGCTTAGTGGTTTGGACTTCAGTCTCTCATTCCGGAAGTCTGGGTTCGATCCTGGCACCCATCTCTGATTTATCACGTGTGTTTTTATATAAGTAACATTTAAATATCGCTTGATATAACGGTGAAGGAAAACAACGTGAGGAAACCTGCACACCTTGGATGTGTTATGAATTATATAATATTTTCTGTAGTGTGTGAAGTCTACAAATCCGCACTTGGCCAGCGTGGTAGACTGTGGCCTAAATTCCTCTCACTATGAGAGGAGACCCGGTCTAGCAGTGGACCAACAAAAGAGTAGAAAAAACTAAAACTATATATACAAGGTTAGAAAGAGAAAATAAGACCGTCGCCACACCATCTGCAACACTTGTAATAGCAAGAATGTATAATTTAGTATACATGCATATGTATCCATTTGTATGTGTATGCATTGTAGCATTGCAACATGCACTGCAAGATAATTTAAAAATTATTTGTTAAATATAAAATCGTTACAGTTAAGGGCAATATATATTTTTAGTGTGTACCGTATGCTTGCATTTTATTCCTTTTACAGCCGATTTCGGATTTTGCGCGCAAATATCGCCAGAACAAAATAAAAGGACAACAATGGTTGGAACACCGTACTGGATGGCGCCCGAAGTTGTTACGAGAAAACAGTACGGTCCAAAGGTATGCATAACAAACTGACAAATTATAGCATATGTTGTCTAATATGACACATACATCAGTGAAAAATAGAAAACCACATTAAACAAGTTGGATTGTAACAAAGCAGTAATTTTTAAGATACAAATCAAGAAACAGATACAAAATGTTATGATATCCAATGTATCAAAATAAACCTTAACGCTAACACTTTGTACGAGCAAATGATGGAGAACACAATTCAATTCTACTACTAGTACTAGTATCTATATATTAATACGTGAAGTAAAAACT
>DWDZ01000120.1:0-10860 GCA_018245715.1 Passova passova rudex
TTATTTGTCAATGTCAAATAAAAAGTCCAGAGAAGTGTCAAATAATGCTTTTAAATACGAGTATAATTGAATTAAACCTGCTTTTTGGTACCATTCGTGTCTTTTAAATAACTCTAAAGAGAAAAATTTATGCGTTAAAATTTAATAATTAATTTAATGAATTACGGTCGATTTTCGGCCGGTGGGCGACCACTAGTTTGGTTAATTACGAATTACACACATATAACTTTACGCTATCTCGACAGTTTTATATTTTAGGTTTATACGTTGTAAATGGGCTGCTAAAAATACAATATGCATAGAGTATACAATGCGCAAGTGTCACAGCATATTTAATTTCAGGAAGCTGATGCTATCGTGGCTGCAAGCGGCGCTGCCGGAGTGCCGCGTCGGCAACCTTACAACCGACTGGAACAGCGGCGTGCTTTTATCTGCGCTGCTCGACTATTGCAAGCCCGGGGCCTTCCCGCATTGGAAAGAGCTAGGTGGGTGTTTTTTTTTATTTATTTCAATAGTCGTACTTATTTCCAATAAGGGCGGGCAGACACTAAGAACTACCAGGGGCTACAATACTGGCAAATTTGTTTAGCGTCTTCTACTTTGATTATTGTTCTTATACAGGATCATTATATTATTCAGGTTATTTCACATTTTTCGTAGCGAAGCATATCTCCGAAGGTTCTTTACTCGTGCTCATAGGGAATGTCGGGAAATTGTGAAATGCTTCTTGCGATTTTTATAAGACGTAAATTTTACTTTTTAAAGTGCTTTGAACAAATTTATTAATTTTCGTAACACAATCGGTAATGCCCATATTGTATATCTTTGGATTCATGCAGAATCTCTTGGTTACAACAAATTTAGGTAATCTTTATTGCTCGTTGGAACAATATGATGAAAATTAAAATTAACTGCGCCGTGATTCGCTACCCCTGAGTACTGTATTGATATTAAACCATGTCCTGAAACAATAGTATATTGTCCATGAATTTTGACCATTGCCACCTAGAAATTTACGTCACTAGAGGGCACGTAGTGTGCATTTTGTTATTTGCCTTTGTGTCCTGAATTGTTGATGTTATCGCATCTACAACAGTGCGACATCTACAATATCATTGGCATGCTTTTATCTTCTTTTGACTTATGTATGGCGCTTGGTGGTTTTCCACGCTAGCTAAAAGCGAACGTCCATTTCTTTTGTCTGTATTACCAAAAATCAACACTGTTATACCAAACAACAAAAAAAAAATTAATAATACAAATTTATTTACATAATAAAGAACTAAAATTACTATACATAAATATGAATGAAAGAAAAAGCAAAATTTTCCGTGAAAATTTGATAATTACGAAGAATTAATTTAATTTGTTTATTTAAAAAAGTAAACATAACCGTAAATTATCCTATTGTAGGTGAGCATATTTTCCGCTGTTCCACTACAATCCCTGGAATAGGAAAAAGCTAAGTGTACAGTTTTGTTAGTTGGATTAAAGTGAAGTAAAATCGATAGGAGGTATATTGCAGTCGCAGCGTTCTCAGCCGCGTCAGATAGTGGCTAGTAGTAAAAATGTATTGTATTGTGTTGTATTATATTGCAATAATGTTATTAACTTAATGAAATCTCAACCGTACAAACATTCCTTTAACAAACTTTTTATAAAAACTGTATTAATATAATCCAATTCAATTGTAATTTATTGTAGCGAATTAATAATGTAGTACCAGTCGAACACATTAGCAACCCTTAGATGAGCAAACCAGATACGAACAAAATTCCAATAATTCAACAAATTTAATAACATTTCAGTGAATTGAATTTCTGTATTGGTGGACGAATAACCGAATAAATTCCCGATACCCGGATGGAATTTTTAATTATATCCGCGCGACTCAATATGAAATTAGTTCTTTAATATAAAGTAGGTACAGAGTAGTCATACAATATTTCTGATTTTCCACGTTTGCGTCAATTAGACGTAGTGTTTCTCGCGTGGCTGCGTTTTTCGGACTAATCATGTTCCTATTAACATTTGAATGTAGATTTGTTGCAGCCGCTCGTGGCTTGTCCCACGCTGCATTCCTTAATTTACTTTCTCCTGTTTGTCAGATCGCCATGAAGCCATTGAAAATTGCCGCCGAGCTATGAAACTGGCGCACAGAGAACTGGATGTGCCGATGGTGTTGGAGCCCGAATATTTGGCCTCTCCGTGGCTGGATGAGCTTTCAGGCATGACCTACCTCTCGTATTTCATGAAACCCGGCTCCACAGGCTACAGGTCTACATTGGAGTGGGTCAACTCCAGGCTGGAGAGGGCGATAACAAACTTTACCGTAAGTTTTTCCATGAAATAAATAATTATTTTATTTCTTGCTTTTATTTAGTACTTTCATTTGACGAATTTCTTATGGATAGATGTGCTAAAATAGATTTTGAAAAGTTTTCAAGTACGAAATGTCTTGAAGTGAATACATAAACACAGTCAAGCGGTGAGAGTTTCTATCATGATTATAAGTTTGATATTAATTGTCTAGATCTGTACTAAGAGTCAAGGAAAGATTTGAAGAAAAGACGCCACTTTTATACGTAAACCTTAGGAAGAGTAAACATTTTAACGAAGCTATCTACAAAAAATCGTATATCAGTTTTTGTTAAAAAATTCCTGTGTACTAAGTCATTAAATAAAAAATAGAGAATTTTATCACCATAAGTATTACATACTTATGTTAGTTATACCTACGAGTATATTATCTATAAATACATTTTACATGTAAACATTAACAATACAATGTTTACGAGATGCCCCTAACCCGCGTACAGTTATTAGTTATGCTGCCAGCGGGAACAACAAAACACTTAGCAACTTCTCACATTAACCATTTAGGCGCAATCGCTAATAACCGTAATTTGTGAGGTGTTCTATGGGTGACAGATTTAACGAAAACTTCCCAAAAGATATTTATCACATATTCCCTTATAAACAAAGTTGTGGCCGTAGCTCTAGTATGTGATATATCCACATTTAGTCCCAAACACTAATATAATTTATGAGACCGATATGCTTTTACTTTGAGTATGGTTATTAATTACGCCGTCAGCGGCGAGTTACCCTACGCCGTCGGCAGCGAAACCGACCGAATACATACCTACTTAATGTCTTCCTAAATATTTTGAATGTTAGGGTGTATTGTTTACACGGAGCAAAGGCTTTTAGCAGTTTGATGGGTGCTTACGAACGACCACTAATGGAACGTTTTTAATTAAATAAATGTTGGTTTTTAGTTTACTAAGTACAAAGGGAGTCATAGCCTTTTTTTTCTGGAAACTATTACGTAATTGCTTATGAGGTTTACATTTAATGCTTAACGATAATAAACTGCAGTAATAGTTCAACATAAATTCGGCTGCACGCACATCTCATCGTATCACAAATATAGCAAAAATCACGTTTGATTATTGGCAAAATATTGTTTCTAGACGGACTGGAATGACGGTCGAGTCGCGAATGAGCTTGTGCGTTCCATGGGTGGTCCGGCGCCACCCCCGAGCCGATTGCGAAGAGATCCTGCGCGTTGGGAGGAGAATAACCAGATGGCTATTGATGCTGCTAAGAAACTGGGTAAGAATCAAATCGTAAAGTAACAACTTTGTTAACGCATCGATCGATATATTGCTATCAAACGATGCGTAAGTAAGTTAACTTTCACGCACAAGTTCCGAAGAGATAAATTTACAATCATCGCTTAATGTATTTTTCAACAAATCTTACCCGTGAGCGTGTTACGTATAGTTCACATATTTAACGGACACCTATTTGTAAGTATGTTTGGAAAACATTTCCTTAAACACCATTTGGGCTATAATTAGCTTACTCATTGGCGTAATATGGTATTCCATTGAACGATTTTGAAATAAGAACAAGAAATGATCACAATCACTTTAAGACAGTATCTGCATTTTTTTTTGTTTTTAATTTTAAGGTGTCCAGCCAGTTTTGTCCGCAAAGGATATGAGTCAAAATGACTCTGAGCATCTGGGAGTGATGGCGTGGGTCACTCAGTTTAAGAACGTACCACCTCGGCCGCCGATTCATGATATGCTGCGAGTCGCATTGGACTCTACTTCTGGACGTGTTGGAGAACCAGTAAATATTCAGTTGTTTTGCATCTTTTGAAGTAACATGTGTTTAATGTAACAAATACATACATAATTTATTTAACACAAAATTATGTAAAATTAAAAATCGTCTTTATTAAAAACATAGATTTGATAACAACTTTTTTATTTCATAATATAATATCTTTTTTTGATAATACAATTATTAAAAATTAAACTTTACCAACAGCAAAGACCTATATACAAACTTATGTAAGACATCTAAAGAAACAAAATGATGTAAGGCTGATATTGTTCGCAGACCTACATAAAAGTGGCGAGCATATCCAACGAGCTTTCGATATCAGATGTGAAGGTATCTATTGTGAATCCTCTGGAACAAGAATCCAGGCTAAAGCTGGATGCCCGAGGCGCTGGGGAGTTCTTTCCAGAACATGCTGGCATGCACGAAATTGTCCTTACCGTAGATGATATAAGGTAATTTATTACTATAGGTTTACGGTCCAAAACGTCATAGGTCTGTGATATCGACCCATTTTGCGTAATGCTAGACAGTCGAGCTCTGACGGACCTTTGAGATTTGAACATTCATGATTCATAATATCTCACGTGAATGATTTCAGTGTTTTTGTTTGACTTTGAAGAACACATGCTTATATTACCATTTGTTGAATATTAAATATTAGGACTAATATTATCATATTGGTACTGTTACAGAGTGGATGGAAGATACTTTTTCAGAGTATTGCCCCGATTAGTGACAGTGTCCCCACCAGGAATGGCTCCGTGTGCAGCAGGAAGCATTGTAGAAGTTCTAGTCAGTGCAACAGGTAAAGCAGTGTTCGCGATGTTGTTCAAATATATTTTATACAGACCAGTAGGAAGGACGAATGAAACCTGATAATGCTACTATTAACTGCCTGAGGTTGAGAGATCAGTTTTCTGACGTAATCACCTAATATGCAATAAACGTATGTTTCTTCTGGTCTTGTTTTGCTGAAATATTGTATTTTAAATTTAAAACGAATTGAAGTTATTTCAGGGTATATTTAATAAGCTATCAGCTGTAACTATAATTAGGTACTATTTGCTAAGATTGTGGGCTTAAATTCTTATTTTTCAATTGATATTATTGTTATTATTTATAGTTCATATTATATTTCTTATAAACACCAGGCGCTCCAAGAAGGGAAGACATTGATGTGACTGCTCACTCGCCAAGTGGCCGAGCAGTACCTTTAGAGCCCCGGCATCCCCCTCCGTCGGCGCCCGGTACTACAGCTTCCAGTGCTACCTTTCAACCTGATGAGGCGGGCACTTGGACTATTGCTATTACTTATAAGGGCCAACATATCCAGGTCAGACTATAAATTGTATATACTGTTGTTTATTGCTGGTAATTGTTCTCAATTTGTACCTAGCAATAATAGAAGAGACCAAATATTCCTTACTTATGTATCGACTCACCCTTTTCTGACATTTTTACTTATAGTCTTATTATCTAACAAGTACTCGTAGGATTTGCGCTTACATTTCTCGTTACATTTATACATTTATTCTTACACTAGCTTTTGCCTGCAACTTCGTCCGCGTGAAATAGTGACTTTGGGCAACATTTGAAGTATTACAAAATAAATTATAGCCTATATGTTGCCGAGAACTAATAACAATAATAAAAAAAAAAGTTTTTATTCAACGTACAGAATTGAACTAGTCTACAGTTTTATTATATGTATAGATATCGCAGTGTTGTTTATATTCAACTGTATATATTCAATTCTTCCGTACAATTTGTTACCACTTAAGATGATTATGACAGAGCAACAATAACATATTCCCAATAATTTCCAGGGTGGTCCGTTTACTTGCGAAGTGTTCGACCCGGCGGGTGTACGATTAAGTCCGGGGGCTCTCGAAGGCGCCGAGCCTCTGAAGCCTCACTCGTTCGAGCTAGACACTACCGGGTGCGGCGTGAAAGGAGATTTGCAATTGGACATTGTTCATGACAAACGGAGTGTTATGTGCGCGCTGGAGAAACTGTCTGCTACTAAATACCGCGCTACGTTCATGCCGAAGGCGGCGGGGAAACATAGGGTATTGTTATAATTATATCATTCCAACTTGTGCCATTACGTACGGATTATATAATAGTTAAAATTATAAGAATTTATATATTTTTTAAATTCTATTACACGTTTGTTTTTATTGTTTTTTAGTAGTGACATTTGGTTTTCTGCTATTATAGTCCCTTGTATACAATATTTTAATGTCTTAAGGTTTATATTTAACACGCCGTTTTCAATGTACAGTGCCACACAAACGAAATTATGAAAAAATCTTACGGTGTTCACAAAAATTGAATGTTAACCGTATTAATTAATCAAGAACAAGAATCCTATTAAAATATTGACAACGGAACGCAAGAGCCCAAACCACTGTTTACATTCACCGTACAACAAAATAAAAAATGTCGACGAGCTCCGCGCTTGTTACGATAATTTGACATTATGAATTCTCGGGAAAATTTCATATGACTGCTCACATACCTGATTATGTTAGAATGGTTGAAATTGTTGCAGATATTAATGATAAATTTATCGCAATATAGCGAGCACTTCGAAATGAATTAGCTTATAATGCATTGCTTGCATTTATAAAACAGTAATCACAGTGCCACTCAGCGTTTATTAAACGCTGAGTACATACATATATATATGTACGGTTAACATAACACCGACACAACATTTGATTGCCTATTTGGAATCAGACAGCCGCGTGAAGAATTGCCCCAATTACTATTATTTTACTCTACCCGTTAGAATAACCTAAATAACATTGTAATGAACTCTACAGCTGTACATTTACTTCAATGGATACGATGTTCACGGATCGCCTCACGTGTTCAGAGTGGGGTCACGCTCGAAAAAACATCGCGACAGCTCGAGCCCCTCGCCCGCCTACGCGAGAATATCCAGTCCAGGTACTTAACACTGACCCTCGTTACATTTGGACCATGAAGAGCGTATTTAACTTTACTCCTTTTATTTTAGTTACGCGGCTACGCTCGGAGAGCCCTCACAATCATTTCAACGTATACGATACAAACACTACCAAGCACGGCACGAACTCAGTCGATCGTAGAGAAGAACGACGCGACTCCACCGACTACTACAAGTCTTCGTTCGGACCGGACGTGAAGAGTAAAGCGTATGACGTCACCGATTCTGCGTACTCAAGCTCCAGATTTAACAAGGAAAGTTACGGCGCGAGATACGACGCGGATAGTCCTAGGAACCGGACGTCGAGTCCGATAACTTCGAAACATTTGGGGAACGGGTCTCGGTTAGATATAAACAGGGCTAGCAGTCCATTTAGAGCCAGTAGCCCATATAGAGCGACAAGTCCAATCGGGCGTACAACCAGTCCCCTAACGAGGAACGACAGCCCTTTGAATAGAACGGGGAGTCCAATTAACAGGTACGCGCAACATCCGAAACATCTAACCATCAAAGCATCTAGACACAACTAATAACCGTGAATATCGAATGACTACCATTTATGGGCTCCGATAACGTGCATTAATTTGAGAGCAATCATCGTTTCCCTGTATACGGTATATAATATGCTAGTAGTGTTTGCTTGAATAACATGAAATGACCGTATTAGTAGGTCGAAGTTTGTTTGCATTCGGAAATTTATTTTGTAATAATTCAAATTTCAGTTAATAGGATAATATAATCAAATTCGATGTATTTTTACATGTATAATGGAATGGAAATTGTTCACTAATTTCGAAGTGTTAGTAGTTTGCAATTTAAATTGTTTATTCGTAGAGTCAACAGCCCTACGGAAAGATACAGTCCAGTGACAAAAACAAAGCGAGTGGTGGAGAAGCGTACAAACTATAAGATGTATAGTTCATACAGCGGGTCGCAAGACAATCTGGATCAGAGCAGCCCTTTATCATCGCTGGAAACCGACCGCGTCCGAAGATACGGCAGTCCGGGTAAGGAGCAGCCATAGGATAAATACATTACGTAGATATATGCTTGTCACGCTACACATTATTTTGACCCTTTCATGTTCTTGAAAGCTTTTCAGACAAAAGAGAGTTTTGTTTATTCCGATTGGTATCGCCGTTGTCAATGTAGTTTACATAACCAATTCGAAATGGTTAAATAAAATAACACATTGACAGCAATAGGAGAAATCGCCGCATTACATTACATTAATCATTGAATTATTTATCTTTCAATTATTTACACCAACTTTCAAAAGAAAAAGTCGTAGCAGAAGTTTCTTGATACATTATTACTTCCTTCTTTTCCCGACGTAAGCGTTTCTAGGCGGTTTTTAATTTAATTCAGAGATAAGAGGGGTGGTTTAAATTGCTTTCACGAGAAACGATTACGATGCACGGGGAAGCAAAGCGGTGAGCCTCTAAAATATTGTTAAACCGGCTGTTATGGGAATCATTATTTTATTAAATTTTTAACTTCGAAGCAATTTACAATTTGCTTTTGTGCTTTTACGTATAGGCATAGGAGAAGTGGTGAAAAATGTTTTGTTTACGATATTGAAAGGATCAATCTGTGACATTCAGTATAATAGAATGAAGCGAAAGACTTTATTTCGCAAAATTGTAGAGTTTAATAAGGAGACATAGACGTAAGCAGTGACAATCCAGTGGTTTATCAGCATCTCACTCCGGGGATCTGGGGTTCTAATCCTGACGCAAACCCTTTACACATTAAAGTTCCAAATGCATCTGTTAATATCTCTGATACATTCATCATACTTTTATATTTATGGCATACTGTTAATCTTAAAATTTATTTCGGTTTTGAAGGTGGTGGGGACAACGGCGATCCGGGGGGAAAGGCGTATCGAGGAAGAAAGGATTCGTGGGAATCAGTTGAAAAAACAAGACAGATGCTTAATACTAGCAGGTCAGCTGTAACAAACATTTTATAAAATATGCTATGTAATTATGAATGGAGGTACATTGTAATATAGGTATAAATACTGATCGATTACTTAGAAACATTTTCGATGTCCAAAACTTCGAAACTAAGAGGCTGATGTTGAGACATATTTGGGTATTCTCATTGGATCATAAGCTGAATATGTGTTAACAAGATGAAAATTACGTCAAATAGATCATGTTCAAAATGTGTTATGTTTATTAATTTACTTATTTGTTTTTGGGAAACATACAAATTTTGATACATAAATTATTGTGACGCATAGAAAGAAACTATAAGTACAGTAAAGTTTACACTAATATCAAATTCACGTTTCCACTAATATTAAAATATCCCGTGATATAACAGTTATCACTGTTCAGACATGAGGCTTAAATCTTATGTTACCTACACATAAACGCTTCACAAGTAATATATGCATGAAGGTAATAATTTCAAATTCGAACTAAATATTCACAGCAGTTTGAATACGTATGAAGGAGCTCTTTGTGAATAACGTCCATCACTAGGTAATAAATCATAGATATGAATGGGTATTACAACATCAAAGAACGGGTGGGCGGAATATTGAATTTCCATTAAAGCACGTCAAAGTTTCATGGAAACGCGTTGTCGAAACGCTAAGAACGTTTTGTCATAAGCTTACACGCAGCAAATATGAAATATTTGTATAGAACTAAGTACGCGGTGAACATCGACAACCTATTTTGACAGGATGGGCTTGTGATATATTATCATAGCCGTGTACCTACTTTTTTAACGAAATCAGTTTTAAAATTACGCAAAATACTGAGGTACTTATTCGTATGTATTCATTGTCTTTCAACATAAAGACCAACCTCGTAAGCATGTTTCACAATATTTAGCGCTTAAAATCTGGTAGTTTTCGAGTATTTTTCCGATATTGTACTCGGCCAGCATTAACGTATCGAATCTTGGTACATCTAGCTTGGAACCAGGGCCAGAGCGATACGGACAAAGCACATTGGACCGGGAAACCCAGCGCAACACACAACTGAACAAGTTCACCGATTACTCGCGCGATTCCTTCAATCGACAACTCGACCGGCTTGTCGACGAACGCGAATCAGATAGCTACACCAGCCGTGTAAGTAAGCCCACAGTTTGATCAATTACCAACGAAAAATATTTATTTCCTGCTCATCAAATGCTTGTTCAGAACTTACTAAAGAACTTTTCGACGATACAAATCGATGTACTGTACCTCCTTTTCTTATGTAAAATTTTAAGGACTCACACTATTATACATAGCAAACTTAATTTAGTAATTGGTCGAGCATATATGTAGTAGGCAATCACTCGACTGTTAACATAAAGACCGCCCTTTTACGTCACAAATTTATAATAAATGTTTTAAATGGAAAGTTTATCACATTGTTATATTTTTATGAAAACGAGTAAAATAATTTTCTAATGAATAACAAAAAGTCAGAAACGAATTTCTTACCTAATACAAAAAGTTGAACATGTAATAAAAACAAAAAACTCGCCGCCTTTAAAAGTTTATTTGTACTTGTCTTTCCGGCTGCTCTTGTAAAAATGTAAAATTTCATATCATAAAACCTGCCCGCAACTTTTGCTGTTATGGAGCGTCGGGTCCGCCGCCTCAGCCTAGTTAAAGCCTGCTCTCCACTAAAAAGGTTGTTATAATACGAAAAAGGACTTATGCTGTTATCTAGTCAAAGATCGTCAAACGAGTAGGTAATGATTGGACATTCAAAATAAAATTTTCATGCAAT
>DWDZ01000121.1:0-10834 GCA_018245715.1 Passova passova rudex
TTATTACGTGTAAGTAAGGTTATTATTTCGTGAATTTCAGCAGCAGACCATATTTTCCTTGTATTGTAAGGATAACGTTTGACTAAGTCTCTTAGTAGCATACTCATCCGCACATAGATTGTGCCGTGGCGCATACGTCATCCTATCGTATAGCTAACTTATTTCTCTTAGATATAATGTCGTTACATTTTTAATGATAAAATTAAGATACAAAATACAACCAAAAGAAACTATTAAACATGAACACGCAAGAAACATGGAACTATGGTATTTTTATAGTCGATGCACAACGGTCCAATCACATTGGTGTAATGCGAAACACATTCCGAATTCAGCGCACACCGCTGCGTTTGCCATTAAATGTGAGTTCGCCATAGCCCGCTCCGGCCCCTCGCCGCTCGCAGCTCGCCGCACCCGCCGGGAGCGACCGTACCGCGTTCGGTATAAACTTCATTGCAAATTAGCCGCACATTCTCACTTACACAGTTGGACTGTTTACTTAACAGCCGTTGTAATGTGCATAGTTTTTTGCACGCACGTGTCAGCTTTTTCCCGCGGTGTCAGCAAATGGCTTGGAAAATCAGGTTTACCATTTTTATTGACATAATAGAATTCGTGACGCCGAGTATAATGACGTTGTACCAGACATAATTTTATTATGTTAAGATTTCTGCTTTTTGCCAGCTCCGCTATTGTCGACCGATATGATTGATAATTCAACAGTTTGTATGCACGCCTCCGTTCATTCGTACTCGTATAATGTTCTTGGTTTCTTGTAGCGCAAATAAACCGCATTTAATTAGTGGTTACATATTGTGGTAACATTGACAATTGGTAGGAATTTAAAGACCGCTTTCCGGTGGTCTATATTAAGTGGTAATTAAATGATAAAAATTTTATTGGAATATGTAGGTGAGGCGATCTTTGTATCAAAAATAGAGCAATATAACGGCGTCTTTATAATAAACCAAATAAACTTAATGGATTATCCGGTACACCATGTAAGTCAACTTTCGTCTCACGCGAGTAACTTTTCTCATTAAGCATGCAGCCACTTCGTAGAGTGCGTGTGCGTTGCATAGAATTATTGTATCACGTCATTTTTATGGTTTTAATAATTATAAGACCTAGGCCGTATTAATTTTTTAGTTTCGTTATAATATAAATTCACATGTTTGACTAATTGTATAATAACTGTAAAATCGATATCTTACAAATAATTTATAAACGAAGGCATTGAATAGTGAAACTTATTCATACGTCATACACACACGCTCATTACAATAGAAACAATGAAATTAAGGATTTCTAACTATAGTAACTTTGTCATGGTAGTAGTTCCAGATATACATCGAGAAATATTTAATTGCCCCTCATTGATTATAACTCGCACAGAAAAAGTGCTTTATTTTCAATGCCCGACAAAAACCTCTCTTTAATTTTATTCTACGGTTATCTCTACTTCGACACATTTTCCATTTCCCACGAATGATGGAGCATGCATTGATAATCTCGCTACCGACGAGTCGGCCTAACTTTATCACTTGTCCGAAAATTATCGACAACTGTCAGGCAACAGTTAAATAGAGTTGCATGTCGCTCTACCAAGTTCAAGGGACACGATATATTTAAGTACTTACAAAGTCAAAAAATAGGCACGTTGTATTTATAAATGTACCGTTCCATTTGTCACATGCATTTTATTTAGATACCAAAATGTGTTCTGTTCGCGTGCGTGATGTAATACACGTAAGATACATATAAATATCGGGCTCGAATTACAGGCTAACGAATACCAATATTCATTTAATTTTTTTACTGAAGTTTGAATTGTTAAATTACATTGTTTATATGAATATGGTTGTTTAGATTTTAGATTTTAATATTTAATTATACAACTTTTTATATTATATGCTATGGACGCTGTCTAAATTAAAGAAAGTAAAAAAAAACATCACGTAATAACTGATTCAACGTTCGTATGTTACTACACTCTTAATGCATATTAAGAAATATTGTTTTGACATGAACAGATTAAGAGATAAAAATATTATAATAATATTCCATCATAAAAAAATGTTTTTCTTTAATTAAAAAAACCTAAAAATTCACACATATGTGTACCGGTATACAATGGGCTTCTTGGTATAGTGGTTAGAATTCCTGACTTCGAAACCAGAGGTTATGGGTTCGAATCCCCAGAACAACAAACATTCGTTAAATGAATTCTAATGACATAATTCAAAATTTAAACATGATCCGAAAAACGGCAGTCGTTTTTCATTTCCCTAGAGTAGCCGTTATTCATCATATTATGGTTATGTAAGAACTAAATCGAGTAAATTTTAAGATTTCTAAGAAGTGAGTAAGCAAAGTAATACCTTAAAAATGCCGATGATAAAAACTATATTATGCGAACACGCAATAATACTTAACTTTATGTTTATAACGTTTTATGGCGGCCTGGAGTAAACATATTAAAACTGAGTGTCATTTATGAGTGTTAATTGAAACCATCGGAAGGAATTTACTGTTGGTAATATTTACATCACTCGGGTCCCGTTGGAATATCTCGAATAACCAGACAATAGACTTCGTCAAAGAATAGTTTATTTTACGATTATTTTCTTTATAGTATATGCAACAAAACTTTCTCATCACCAGTAAGCATAAAAATAGAATAAAATTTTATCGAAATATTAATTATAAATATTATATAGAATACGATCTGTTAAGTTTTGTTTAGGTACATTTGTATGGCGATTTTTCCATGTACATGTCTCTACGCCCGAGGACATATAAAATTAACTTGCAGTCACATACGTAAAACTGAAACAGGCGGAGGTTTGCAACTATTCATTAAATTACACGAAGTAGATATATATAAAAGTCTAATACCTGAAACACACAATATCTTATCTCGCGTTCCTAAGTCCTATGCCAAATGTGCACTTTACATTTTTTTTAAATACTACGGCGTCATCACTACTGGTTTTAAAAGAACTACAAAGGTTTGTGATACGATAATATAATTCATGAATATAATTTACGGTTTTCCGTCGGGGTATTACAGCCGATAACTGAACCGACGCAACGTAACGACAATATTCCATTAAAACATTAATGTTAAAAATTATCCCATTACCCCAATTATTTCAATGTCATGCTTTTCTTTCAATTAGGTATTTATCAAATGCCTAAGTCATACGTAAATGTGATATACAACAGCTTTTTCCGATAAACTTACGTTATTTTTGTAATTTGGAAATGATGTAGATATTATTTGAAAAGCGATGCAGTATTATTGTTATTACCTATCATTCGAAGGAAATTATAATGAGATAATCCACTACGACTAATCTCATCTGTCGTAGCTCTGCATCATATCTGATCTTCAATAATCGGGACTGTAAGGATTTGGACGACAGAATATAATATGTCTACCCTTAGGAGACCTGGCGTGACTTACGTTACAAGTAGGTACCTACTTACATTGTCCGTAAAGATGAAATAGACATAATATACTCTTGAGAAATGTGTTTCCTTGTTTTTGTTAATTACAGAAGATAAATAGCACCAAATTATTATACATGTACTAATTATATATGGTAGAATTGTTATTTTACAACTTTAGATTTCAACAATGGTTGTTCAAAACAATATTACGAAATGATGGATATTAGAAGAGTTAAGTTACGCTTTACCGGTTTATTTTAAAGATACCAGCATCGTAAACCAAGCTGTTTTAAATACTGGGGATTTGTCATTCCTATTTTACAATGTCTATTAATTTTATCTAAATGTATTTTTTATTTCTCTGTTTGTTTCCTACCGTTTTACATTTTTATTGCAGTGTTAGCCCGATAAGGTTGAAAGCCTTTCATATAACGAAAGTTTCAATTTTAGAACCCTAGCTAATGGCGTGAGATGAAAAGAGCTTTTCGAAACGTGCTTAGAATGATAATGCTTGTTAATAGACAATTAATCTTCCTCGGCGTTATTGGCCATTTCTAATTTATTACATTTAAGTATACTTAATTCAAATTATTAGAATACGTCATGAAGAGAACAAAATACAAGATCATCAGATTCCACAATAAAAGAATTGACGGTGAAGCGTTAGTGACCTATAATTACTGTTCAAAATCGAGCTCAGCACAACACGGAAGTATGAATGTATCAATTCGAAAAATGGAGGAGTCACCCGCGTCCGTGTATCGTATTACCAAAATCGTAACAAATTGCGATATCGGAGCGCGAGGGGCCCGCGCTCAGCGGGAGTGCGCGCGCTGTGTTTGCAAATAAACACCCGGCAAAACCCTGCGGCTCACAATGCAGGCGCTACGCCGACTTGCACAATAGTGGCCAGCGTGACGCCGGTGGCCCACTGAGCCCTCGACTCCGCACTGTTAGTTTCTCACGCAAAATAGGAAATACGCTTCTATGGGAATTCAACTCGCGATCTCGCTTCGCCGTGTCGCTCAAAATATTATTATTTCACGACCGATTGCCCAATGATGGAAGTGCGTAAAACATAGCCGCAATCATTAAAATGTTCTCTATAAAGTGATCAGAATATTCCCGAATATAATAATTAAGAATTACAAAGATGATAGAACGAGACCTAGAGATATTGCGTGTTTCTAGTATTATTAATACGAATAGGTGGTTATAGGTAAAATAAACAAATAAGTGGAATAAATTGTATAAATACATCTTGGAAACGAAACTAGATGTAATACAATTGTTTGACGCATTAATTAGAGATAGGTAGGTAGGTACATATATGTATTAAATCATAGTTATTATTATTATTATTATTAGACGTTTACGCTACGTCCCTAACGGGGTAGGCAGAAAGCATCGAATGACAAACATTTCTTACCCTTGCAAACCTGGCGTGCGTCGTTTACGTACAGTAAATATATATTTATAATAAAAATGATTGTACAGTAAATAGTTAGAGAAAAGAAAATATTACTTTTAAAATGTGGAGTGTGTGCATATGGTATTGACCCCAATGCTTTCGTTTTACAATGACCTCTCGGAAAATACAACAACAGTAACAAAAACATGAATCAACAAACAATACTCAAATAACAAAACAACAAAAGCCATCGATGATAACAACCCTCAGGCCACGAAACAACAACTTCACTTTGACGTTTCACTCCGCACCTATTTGATATCGGCCCTTTAAATAAAATCTTGATTGATTATTTTGTTTATTTACGTGAGGTAAAGAAGTGTCCTACATGTTCGAAAAAAATTTGACATCGAGCACACATTTACTTAAAATGTTGTGTCAGGACCATCACGATGATATGAAAGATTTCAACTTTGAAGCCTTTGCAATAAGCTGCTTGTTTAACACGGGAAACAATAGTAATGCCAGAGCGACCAAAATGACACGGTCAGTGGGTACGGATTATAGACGGGAATCGCTTTATTCCCGATTTGTGATTTTGCAGAGCGTATTATTGTGCTGATTGTACACATTGTGGTCGCCCTCATGATGTATTTGTGCGATATCCATTTTGAATATTACAAATATTCCACTCCAACAGCGTGTTTACTGTATTATAATACATATACTTATTTAGTGTACGGCAGTCAACAATTGTGTTGTTATTTTATTAAAATCATTAAAAAGCACCAATATTATTAGGTTACTTTTATGTACCTTAATATATGTTTAATGTATTGTAGATTTAATGTTAAATCTATAGTCCAATATAAGATTATATTGTCATAGTAAACAGGTGCAGAGGACGGCGAGGGATCAGAGAGATAAAAGCGAGATAAAATTTGAAAAAAATAGCCAGATAAATTTATTTCGGGTTTATTGGAAGATTTGACAACGTAACATTTTAAAAGCAATAAAACAAGAGACAAAAGACATTGAATTCTAATAATAAAAATAAAAATACAAGGAGTTCGGTTTGCCACAATACGAGTATGTATTTTATATGTAATTAATTAAACAAATTGCGTTTTTGGTATTAGATAAATAACGGAGGACCTAAGTACATGCTGACAATTTAGTTCCGTTTTACGTAGCAAAAAAATATATTATTCAAATTGAACACAGCTTAAGTGAAACTCAAATAGGAAGGTAATAATAATGAAAAGACCGCTATGGAAAAAATAACCGTGCGACGAGCAATGAACGCAACCGCAACTAACATTCAATAAAATGAAGACGATAATCACACAATGCGACCAACCACACAATATAATTGTCATCGTTCATTTGTCAACAGATTTTTGACTGTGCATCGCATAAAAGATCTTATGACCCTTAACACAAGCACGTATAGGCTTGACTTGTTTAGCACAAAAAAAGTTACGCTTCCGCTAGTAGGGCCATCTGCGTCGACAATGCATAAATGGGTCAAATGTTTTTGTAAACAAACATTGCCAGCTAGTTTGTGCTTGCGGGTTCGTTTTTACCTTTTCGTATTCACTATATATATACGGTAATAATGTCACCAAAAATATGATAACATCATAATCAGCATACGAAACGTAATTGAATTTTATGTATATCATAATTTGTGAATGTAATGATTGTATATATTTTATTGCTCGTTTGCCCCCAAATTAACCTAATAATGCAATAAAAATTAAGTTGTTAAGATAATGAATGTGTCGATTTTTAACATATAAAAGTATTCAGTTTTGTAGGAGAATTACGTGTCATTCGAAGACAAAAATATCTCGTAATGACAGTCATAATCAGTTAAAGGCCAGCATTGTTATACATGTAACGAGTTCAAAAGTTTATCACGTAGAGGTGACTAACTCGAGAGATGATGCTTATTACTCTTTCGGTGATAACTCTCCTTACTCGACATAGGAATGGATATGACATGATCTTTAACTGATAAAATAAAAGCTATAAGGTTTTTATAACATTTTTGTTTATTAACCATTTTTAGACGAAGCGCACAAGGTTTGCAAGAATAGAGCTATTTGGCACTCGGTGCTTTCTGCCTACCCCGTTAGGAACCTGCCGTGATGTTATGTATGTATGTATGTTTTTGTTTAATTGACTATTTGCATATCCAATTGAGGGCGATAATGCACAAAAATTAAGTAAGGAAATTTAACTGACAAAGAAACAAATTGTTTAGTTATAATTATACAGTCACGTTTATTTCCCACTGGGATAGGCAGAAAAACAGAGACTAAGATTTCCACCGGTTACTTAACAACGGTAACAAACTTCTTTCGCTTCCTGTAGTTTCATTAGTCTTTGTTATTTCACAATTATTTCAGTTGTTATTTGTAGGTTAAATACCTACTTTTGTTTAAATGTCAAATAAATATGGCATTAAAAGAATAAGGGCATTAATAGGTTCTTTGGCATAAAATAATTATTCGACTTCTTTGGCGTAAAGCGCACGAGTCGCTTCTAGACACTCTATGCTTCAGCTCAGGGCACGCGTACAGCTGATGCAAGGTCGTACTTTGCGCTTGTGAACCGCGTTGATAAAACTTATCGCATCCAAAAATGACCATTATTTCACCGCATAGTTCGATCAGGTGTAATTCGTTTTTTCAACAGCATAATATAAGTACCTAATATTATTTATTGGCTATGGGTTATCTGTTTTTGAAAATTGCAAAGTACAATTTTGTGATCATCAATATTGTTTAGTCAGAAAAAAAATTGTCTTTGAATACTAAGCGAGTGCACGTTACATGTAATCTGGTAGGTATGTAACGTACGTAAACTTCTAGTTTTATTACTAGGTACCGAAGACGGCGCCGTGCCGCCGCCAATGTATGTTATGATAATATAGGTATTCTGTGGGCCATATCTAACCCTACTACGCCCGGCTGACCCGGACGCGATATCGATAACTCCGTCTGTTCGATGCGTGACAACTCTGTTTATGTTTACAGTGCGCCTCGTGCGTTCCGGGGCGAATGAGCGGCAAACGGACAAAGTACAACGCGCAAGAGATTTCTTTCTGCAACGCATGCAACTTTCGCAATGACATTTTGATCCGAACCATAGTGTTATCGTGCAATATAACTTGTTATTTCCTCGCCTTCGCGATATTTTCCTTTACGTTATACCAGTTAACGAATGTGAGAAATGTATAATAGTCGGCAATTCATCGGCGTGTGGTCGGTTAAATACATAACATGTTTTTAAATGTAGGATTGTAACTATGTATTAGTTGTATACCATAGTATCTATATTTCTTGTTTGCACGATCGAACTATCTATATGCGCAGCACAGGATCTATTTGTAAAAAAAAACATTAAAGCATTTTAACGTTTTGACCATAAGTCAAAATATTTGGTATTGATCAAAGAGAGAAGTATCTTAGACTAGATCGTACAAGAAATTAATTGCACCTTTATATAAGAATATATTTTAAAATAAACAAATGAATATAAGTAGTTACCTTGTCCGTTATGCAAAATAATTTAAATAAAATACAAAGATTAAGAGTATATTTTAATAAAAGCGATTTAGAATTTCGCGGGTTTATCTTAAAACGTGAAGCATCCGGTAGCCGTCTAATAGATATATCCAGATCAGAAGTCAGCTATTAGCCTGCGAATCTCGCTAGCTAATGGGCCCTTGATGTTTCTGCCGTTTTCACTATTCTCAATTATCGTTAGACCTATTGAGAAGAGGTTTTAAGCAAATATCAGAATAAATTATACTGAGAACCGCTTCTAAGACATTGTAGGCATTATTACGTAATAGTAACCTAAATATACGTATTTGTTTATTTTTAATTAATGGCGATTACTACATGAAATTATATGTAATCAATATTATAAATATTTATATTTGATAACGGCTGCTCGATAACATGAAATAAATAACTACAATGACCTGTCTCGCAGTTGTAAGGAGAAACCAAAAGTGGGGTGTACGAAGAATTATAATTAGACAACACATGCATCCTAGGGTTCTATTACCTAATCCAAGAGCTGTTTTATTCAGTTGTTTTTGCTAAAATTGCGCTACTTAATAGCTAATTACAATAATTACCTAAGGCTTCATCCGCAAAGGCAGTTGCTCGATATTATTCCCATCTCTTTATTTCACAGAAAATGAAAGTGAAGAGATATCTCATATCTAACTAGAGGCGCATCGCCTAAATGAGCGCTCGAAATCACATCACAAGTTCGGTGTGATTATTTGCTAGGAACATCACTGCGGTGGGAATGCAATGTACAATCCGTTATAAAGCTCATGGGACATTACAAAGTGGAGCTACGTAGCGGAATTGGAGGTTTTCGGCGTGTGGTCATCGCCCGAAGGCAGTGTGAACTGAGAGACAATGCGCCCGCGGTCCCACATGAGATAGCGATCGCATCGCTCATGAATGAACTTGTTATGGTGCGACCGCAGACTAGATACGACTTACTTAATAAATGGTTTATAAATGGTAGACATTGCTATAAGCTCTTGGATTTAATCCAATAATAGTATACTTTCCCCAATCTACGGTAAATCGCACCGGACCCACATACACTATAAACCAGATATTACATTAGAGCGATGTGCTCTTAAATATGAATATAGATACAACATTTTATACATATCGTGTCTATTTATGTCATCACATAAAGCACAGATACATATATAGTCATTTTTTTAAAACGTAACAGATAATTAACACATCAAAGGCACGTTATGGAACCGACCGGCCCTTAACTGGACCATGGATGCTTAGCTGAGAAAGCGCGGTACAGTTTATCGGCAGGAACAGATATGATAAGCCCAAGTCTATACAACTTCAGTTCCATCTCAGATAAGATATTCTTTGATATGGGTTGTGATCATCAATTTACATCAGATGACTTACAAACGTGTCTGTTACTTCTACACCACATATAAATAAAATTCCAAAGTTCTTGTGCTGACTGAGAAATAAATTTCTACTTATAACAGTTATAATTCGCACACTCAAATTAAATATCACGAACTCCTTTTGCATCAGGTACACGATTAATATAATGAACAACTTGTGCAGTGAATTACGAAATATAAAACAAGCGATGCAATAAGTAAATCATAATTATGAGAAGAATGATTTTAATTTAAAATTTAATGGATATCTTCAAAAGGAATTGTGAACAGTAGCGCGGCTGTGGAACATTCTCTCGATATTTTTGTCTTATAAATATTTTATTTAGATCTACGAGTATATGCTCAGTTAGAAACTCCAGACCGAAACATAGTATCTCATCCAGCCCAACGGAGCAGAAATCCATTTTGTTAGTAGGTATACACTAGTTTTAATTTTAATATTATTATTCATGTGCGAGTCACATTAGAATTAATAATAACATGAGACTACATGAGACTCGGAAACAGTATAAAATTATTTCCGAAAAATAGATGGTAAATCTCTTTTCAGCTGTATTCTTATCGTATAATAATTTCGTTATATAGGTAAGATAATTGTGCTTGGTTGCACTGGACGAAGAAACAAATTAAGCCAATTTTATTCAACATATTTTAATGCCAATATATCTTTACAATTTTTAAAATTATTATTATTATTAGAATTATACCATCATCCCAGGTCCCATAAGGGGTAAATAGAAAGCACAGAGCGTCCAATATAGTTTTCTTACAGACCTGCCGGGCTTCTTCGTCATTCATCACTCTCTCCGTATATACACGCGTCTTTTGAAAACTCATGTTTCATAATATCTATAAAAATTTAGCACATTCGTCCTTAAGGCAATTAAATAATGACGTACACAACAACATATTTTAGCTCGTACGGGTGGTCTGGCCCTTAACATTAAATAAATAACGCCGATCATAACAAGTTGACCTTACATTAG
>DWDZ01000122.1:0-10823 GCA_018245715.1 Passova passova rudex
TAGTATTCCTTAAAATACATAATAACATATGTATAACATAACACTTTTTTCGTTGTCGTGACGTATAGAGAACTTTCCCCATTTTTCATAGTTCTGTTGTTGGCGGAGTCATTACTTACAGGATTCCATTTTTTCCTTTATTTCATTAGTCTTCCACATTCCAATTTAAAAATTACGTAATAAAAAAATGTGAATATGTTAAATTCTAATCTATTAGAAATTTAAACTGAAAAAACAAAACAAGCGACTCACAATCTGAATATTGAAATGCCAGACAATCCCATCGCCGCTCTCCCGCGCGTAACGTGTTCGTTGTCTTCTCGTAGTTCGGCCCGTAGCCGCCTTCGGCCACCTGCAACCACTACTTTGGAATCTTTATTTTTTTCTCGATAATTGATTTTTAATGGGCAACAAGAACGCGCGCCACGTGACGCGGCGCCCGACGTACGGTGCTTGAATTATAGAGACTGATTACCGTAGTAGCGGCCACGACTCGTGTGGCGTGCTCGAATAGCTACTAAAAGAATGTCATACTAATTCTGTGTTTATGAAATAGAGAAACTTAATAAAGTTTGTTTATATGAAGTGAGTAGCGAACGAGCAGGCTCGAGTGACTAGTGCCGCCCATGGAAATCTGCAATCAACCTCTAAGAGGACTGTTAGCGTAAATTAGTTTGGTCAGTAATAGGTGTTAATTAATATTAGTTTGTTAGTTTTCATTAGAAATGCACGAATAGGACTATTAGTAACCTAAGTCCAGTTAGTATTAGTTAGTATCGGTCTTAATAAAAGTAGATTACAGATGCGTTGCTACCTGGAGAGTGTTTTAAACTGAGATGCGAACATCTAGTATACACGTTATTTTATCACGTACTTCGAAACAGCACGTTTTATATGTTTACGATGTTGTAAAGAGAAACGTGGTAAAAACCAGCAAAAGCTGGTTATGAGCTGTCGATGGCTCCGACCGGCTGGTTTTTCATAACGGTTGTATGAATAATTTCGGTCACGGCCCTAACACACAAATTGAGCTAATTAACTAAGCAAAGTCAGCTGCAATTAGCTCAATAAAATGGTTACTTGATTGTAACTACGTATAAACACTGTCATAGACGTAGTGTTGTATCCGAAAATTAATTTCGACCGCTTTTTAAATGGGAACAGAGTAACAAACGAGCAGAAAGACCTCACAAACGGCCGCAACCGCCCGCGGACAGCTGGAACCGACGTGACTAGGACTGTTTGTGAGTCACTAAACAAAAGTTGCTTAGTGCCGGTTCGTTCTCAACGTGAAGTCCTGCTATCCTTCAAACTTGGATGCTTTTTTTAGCGTTTTACTTAATTTCCGACGTAAAAAGACTGTTATAACTTTGTAGCCAACGGAGCTCTTAAACAGGCAAACCGGTGTGAATGCCGTTTCTTCGTCAAAAGCTGATTTCTTTGCAGACATTCTTATATATGTTTCATCAAAATCAGTTCAGCCGTTTAAAGCCTTCAGCTTTTTCATAGCTGCGATTAAAATCTTAGATGTATAATGAATACGTATTGAATTTCGATGGGCGTCAAGTATTATCTTTAAACATGAAGACGATAGTAAGTTAAGCGGCTGGAGGACACAAATTTGTCATTAGCATTAGTCGCAGTTCGAACCACCCATAGCGGCGTTGTACTGATTTTCATACAAACCGCTTATACGTCGTTCTAACCGTGCAGAGCTGCGATCCGGCGCGCTAGCCGCGGCTAGAGCCAGCACTTAGTATGCAGCGCGGTGCGTTCCACGTCGTCGGTATTTATTCGCGACCAGAGAATGTTGAATAATGCATCTATTGGTGCGCGATAAAAATTAGATGCCAAGAATTGTCGTTAAATACAACTAATTTTGTTAGCGCTTGTCTAACTCGGCTAAATAGGGAATGCCTTTTTACCGCAGTACATCTCGGAGAAGTTATGACTCTTTACTCTATAATATGCTATTAGTTTATAAGTGTACCCGATGCTACAATAACAAGTTGAGATAACTTCGCGTACGGCTATGTGATCCCCAATTAGGCAATTCAGTCCCCGTCTTATGGTAACCGGATAATTGATAACCGTGTGCTATAATATACATGTTATCTATAGATAGATCAATTGTTTGTGCTATATATATACATGTTATCTATAGATAGATAGATAAACTGTTTGTGAATAACATAGACTATTTTAACTGATATTATAGACTAAAACATGAGCGTTATTGAGTGTATGTATATACCTTATAAGAAATAAGAAATATAATAAGACTGTAGAAGAGTTCCATTCATACAAGTAACACAAGCCAATAAAAGACATTTTGAAGTTTTTGTTTGTCTGTCTGTTGTCCGGCTTACACGCAAAACCTACTGGACAGATTTTGATGAAACTTTTTTATTATATAGCTATTAGTCCTCGGCAACATATAGGCTATAATTTGTTTTGAAATGCTCCAAATGCTGCCCAAAGTTACTATTCCACGCGGATGAAGTCGCAGGCAAAAGCTAGTACTTTATAAGAAATGAAACAATTCGAATTTGAGGTTTCCTCGGAAGCTGCGAGTGGTGTGTTACAAAAATACAGTGTAAATTAAATACGAGATACGTTCGATTGAGCCATCTAAGGGAGCAAGTGCTTAAAATGTATCCTCAGCTCGCGTATATACCTTCGATTGCATTATAAAATCGTTATTCGAAGAAATGGGTTGCCTAACCTTTTACTTCATTATGCCGATCGCTATTGTCTGTCAATCTATGGTGTCTACTTGAAATGTTCCCAATAATTGTAGCGCCCATTGAATAGAGCTCACACTTGCTGTGCGAACGGGCGTCGGAATGGAACCCGACGGTCGGAGGCAATGAAACTGGTGGTAAAGAAGTAGGATGATAAAACGGAAATCTTTTGTTAAATTTAACAACGGTTAATACAATAACAATCCATTGATGGATTTGAGTCTCAGTTTATGTGTAACCACTTAATAATAATATTAATATCCTGACGCAACGCACCTATGGCCACTGGTCTCTAAGTGCTATAGTAATCCGACAACTAATGAATTTAATCTATCATTAAAATGCCGTATGTTGCATTTTATATCAAATACTTGTAGTGCTAATAGATATAATAATTTCTTGATTAATAATTCCTGTACAACAAACGGAGTGCGGACTCCGTTTGTTTTTTTGACTAGCAATATCAACATAATTGCCACTATATGTCGAGCACTTTTCAAAGGACTAAATTACAAATTAACTTGAATACATGTTACTGTCATTTCGATAATTATTATTCACGCCTTATATGAACCCTTTCGGCGTATCGTACATTATAATCGAAACTTTGATTCGTCGCAGCCTGCAATCATCTCTGAAAATTGACAGCAATTTCATTCGAAATGCCTTAAAAACAACGGAATTTTAGCAATTAGCGAATTCTTGGAAACAGAAAATTCAAAAGGCTATATTAAAACTTTTGCGTGCCCTGCTACCGATGCAGTCTATCTCCCTCGCTCATTTCGTTCTCGCTGCGGCAACGCGAGACAGTCGTATTCCTGGTTCAAATTTATCAAACTACAGATACATAAACTGATATACAAAGTTGTATAAAAGTATTAAAGTATCAAGGAAAATTGTTCCTTATTAAATATGTATAAAGGTCGTAGTTGCCGTGAAGTGATGCGTAAAATAATGATCGGTTGTTTCATGCGTAAGAGAAGTGAGGTAATAAAGCGATTTATAAACGTTGTAACGGAATGTTAACTGTTTAATATTCGTAAAACCATAAATTTAATGTAATAGTTACAAGATAGAAGTCTTCAAGACCTTGGCGCTAAACGCTAGTAAATAATAGTCACAGTTGTATAATGTGAATATCGCAACGTATATTTGCATAATAATTGAAATGAAAATGTCAAATGGAATCTCCTTTCTTTTATCTTTTGTAATGTTTTTTCAAATATTGTTAATGTAGTAAGATATAAAATATTCTTATTATACTAGTATACGATTCTAAATGTATAATACTAATATATGAAGAGGAAAGATTTGTGTGTGTATGTAAAGAATAGGCTTAAAAACTACTTGACTGTTTTCAAAAATTCTTTCACCATTTGAATGCTACATTAGCACTGATCAATATAGCCTATATTAATTATAAAAAATAATTAGGATCCTTACATAAAACTATAATATTGTTATCCAAGGTGTAAAAAATTGGCATAAATTTGTAATAAAAGTATCCTAGGAAATTAAAATGCTGCCTAAAGTCACTTTTCCACGTGGATGAAGTCGCAGGCAAAAGCTAGTATTTAAATAATTTTAGTAAAGAAGCAAATGTAGAGTCGAAACAGTTGGGATCGTACTTATTTCTTCGTCAAGTTAAAAGAATCTTCAAAGCCATGGCTGGCGTCTAATGACAGTACAACAGACGAAAGAAATTGTTCAGTGCCATATCCGGTAGTACTCCTCGATTAAACACTAACAGTGTTTAATGCTACATTTTACATATCTCCGATAAAGATATGTGCATAATATGAAAATGTATAGCACCGTTGTAAAAAAGCAAAGATCTCACTGAGCAACAAGCACTTTCATCCAGTTACTGACTTTGACAAATTGTTCAATCTACTTGCGTCTATAGCTCTACTACGGTTTTGTTTCGGGCTATTATTAGAAAGCCTCCAGGCTCTAGATTACCTGAGTAGCCTAGCGTTCGCAATATAGGCAATAAATCATTAGACACTAGTGCTGCGACCGCTGATAACATCGATAATTGTAGGTAGAGTTGTGATTCCATATCGATAAAATTTACTACTGAGCACAACCGAGCATTATTTGTCTTTTGTCCACGTAAGAGACAAAGGAATAGATAAATAACCGTGGAAATAACCGATTGAATGTTGCCTTTACAAATCCGTTTGTATTGAATATCTTTTGTTTTGATTCAATTCTGTGACCGTAGAGGCCTACCATGAATTTATAAGTACTTGTAAGTATTTACTTTATAAATCGTACTATTTTTCGTTGTCGTCTCTATGTTTCATTTGTTGGGCTTATTCGCCAGAATGCGCACATACGATTATATGGAATAATAAATATATTATTTTCCTAAAACCATAGTCACTTGGCACCAAATTGTATGTACAAGGGCCTTTTTTTTTACTTGTTATAGAAAAGTACTAAATATGCAAAACATGGCTTATTGAAACTGAAACTCTCGACAACTCTCGACGACTGAAATTCTCGACAGAGTATGGTCACGATTACGTAATACCGTGTCCCGAAACTTCTATGACGACTCAGTTACTTAGTAAACTTTGCTCGGTATGATAAGCTAAACAAACATTTCGAACTTGAGAACAAAAATGTAGTTTAACATTTACAAGCCGAAAAAATGTAACAATAGCACTTCCGCAATCTAGGCCTCGGATAGCCTGTTGGATATTTATTCGAAATTTCCATATAATCTATTACAGCGGAATGGTCGTACGCAAAATACCTTTTGTCGTCCACTGATATCTGTTTGTAGAATCCTAGCAGTTTTCTAGAACACAATTAACCAGTAAATCACGTAGCGGTTGCAAAACAAAGAAGAGTAACGACCACAACGAAGTCCGCGGTAATAACAGTGTAACAGTAGGCGACACAGCTTCAAAACGCTTGACAGTGCGTTCAAGCAGTATTCACCCTTATTGAGAAAGAAATAACATTCATTACAGTCTGACAATTTTTCCAATAGACGAACAATATTATGAACAGGCATACAAAGGGCTATTGCGGGAAATGCTTCAAATAAATGTGTAGTGCTTCCTGTACGATGCTTACCATAGTATCTTTTAGAATTTGCAATATTGGCAAATAAACTAGTACAGATATTATAAGTATATGATGATGCTATGTGACGGTGATAAAAAACGGCGCAATACGAAAGTTTAAGTAATTTAAGGTATTAGTGATGAAAAAGATAATTATAACATACGTACATCGGCTCTGCTTATAAAACAAAATCCAACGGGCGAATCTTTATATTTTTTTAAATAGCAAATTTTTACGATACTCCGATTAAATGGATGTTAAAAGTAATGAATTGAGCAAAATCTCCATGAAAACCTAAATGCCATAACATAAGTAAGGTATATAAGATTTCAGCGTTCCTAAGCATTGCCTCATTACCTCAGCAATTATACAAGTTATCATACAACGCTTTGTCATGGACACGCTTGAACGCTGGCCGCATGCCAGACGTAGGTGGAAAAGAATTAAACATACGTCAATTTCTCGCTACGACCCTATCAAGACATATATCACCACATTCTTGCTGATCTGTACCACCGCTACTCTACGATGGCCACTAAAATACTATTTATATTTTACTTAAAATTTCTATTCATTGACCACATTTTATTCCAAGTCTATAATTGTATTACTCAACATATGAGAGGGCAAATGAAATTTTACGTGGATTTATGTTAATTATAAACGAAGTCCAACAAGAGCTTTAATATATTGAATTGAAACACACACATCTCAGGTAATAAAGTCATTTTTCAAATTAAAATCGTTACCAAATTTGTGGTGAAACAAGTCCTTTACAAGATATACAGAAACAGTGAGCAAAGATAACAAAAATGTCTACGACAGCCACGAGACATATAAAGTCGTCAAACTCGGCGAATATATTGATGTGCAAGCAATGGTGGAAAGTCTGTTGGATGTATGGCGACCAGGAGAAATACTACAGACAGTTGTATGGGAAAAAGAAACCAAATACCATCAACACCAGCTTCCTCAACTTCGACAACGACACCAAACGACCGGGCGCACAAATAACTGAGTTGACAGATGACTTCTTCGAAGACACTAGTAATTTTAATCAAATAGAACCAGCTCCAGATGAAAAACCTAATGATGGAAAAGACTGGTTCGGTGTTGAAGCGGAACCTATTTATGGTTTTGACTCAACGTGGCAAAAAGACCAAAGAAGACAACCAATACAGAGCTATGAAGATTTGAACGAACTGTTCGGTTCGAATCTCAGTAGTGATAATATAAGAAGCATGCTCAGTAACGGTCTACCTCTAGAAGCTAACAGTCAAGTAATAGATTCGAATGAACAGATACATAAAAACGGCAATATAATCGGGAAAACGTCTAAAACCGTTTGTAAGACTAAGAAGGGGGCATTAGTGACGGAGGAAACTGAAATCTCAACGGATGGGAAAAGTACTGCTAATTTAAAATTCCAAAGATCGACGGTAAAGAGTGCTCCGAACAGAGTGAAGGAAGTGTTACAGCCCTTGAAGGAAGATCGCGTGTTGGATGAATATTCGAGGAAGAAATGCATCGGCGACAAGTTGACCACTACCACCACCACGCTGGTTACGGTTTCGCAAACGATGGTGACGTGCTGTAATGAGTGAGTATATAAATTTTTCTACTTAGTTCAACATTTCGTCATTTCATGTTTCAGACATATGTAAATATGTGCGTACATACCTAATACCGTTATTTGCCGTTTTATACAGCAAAAAAATATTTAACAATTCTCATTAGACTTTAAGTAATTTTATATCTACGTGATATAATGTGATGAATAAAAAAATGGACAGAACAATTTCGGTTACATTAGAGTTATAAAGAGATTAATATCTGACATTATAAGAGGTTCTTCACATCTTTAGTAGCTGGTAAACACATTTGAAACAATTTAGTTTAGGATTAACATGTAAATAGTACAGTTATCTGTATGAGTAAAGAAATCTGATGTATTAAGAATGTAGACAATTGTATGCATTATGAACTCTACATATATATGTATAGAAACGTAAAGTCAATCTTATAGTACTGTTAAATTATGGTTTCAACGGCTTTCAACCTGCTATTTCCGATAGTGCTGGTACGTGGAATTTCACAATGCGCTTGCGGTTACAACGCCGCCGTCAGTGTATGCCACAAATGCGACAAGCTATTTTCTTGTCGATAGATACGATTATAGAATAATGCAAAATATATATCTTTTATTTCCCTTTCTGATATGATTTGTAGCATTGATTAAATATACAGACGCGTAACTATTAATGGATTTTAAGAACATTTGCTTAAAAATTCAATGAATCCTATTGACATTGTCATCATTGAAAATAATTTAACAGTGGTAACGCCATCCGCTTTAAGTCACACCAAGCCCTTACGAAAGAAGAATAAAATTGAAACTTTTACTTTATTCCAGCCTATCAGCTGCAATTTACTCAAATTTAAAATATCGATAGTCCGCGGGAGATGTAAAGGGAATCTTGTGGAAAAAATGTTAGTAATATTACACAGATATAAATTTTAAGGAGAAAATATTATTATTTTAATAACATCGTTGACTTTAATGCATAAATTGTAATAAAAATTTGTAAATGAACACGAATTATGTTGTACAAATTAACAACCATTTCATTTATGCATACAAATGGTTACCATGTACATTTGTTATAATGTAATGACTTCCGTAGCTCTGTAAGTAGTTTAAAATTGGAAGTACTGACTTTTTCATATAAAAGACTTCAACGCGTTACAATTGCGTATGCGAGTAAGAATTTAGTAAACGTTTAACTTTCATGGTTAATAAAGATGTTTTATTAGGCTATTTATCGTTAAACAACAAAGGGAAGTCGTAAACATATACCTGCAATTTGTGAATAAACAAACCTCAGAAAAACTCTGGGAAACTTACTAGATGAGGCTTTCGCTTTCACCATAGTTAACACGAAGCCGTGCGAGGCCGGCTTACCTAATGAAGTTATTAAACTTGTGATAGAAAGTAAACAACTATAGTTTTAAATTTTATGACTCTGGACTTATTTATAATGAACACTATCATTTAATGAATTGTAAAATATATATGGGTCTATTACGGAAATTTCGTTAGTTCACTACCTATTAGGTGTCACACCTCATAATATATTCAAATTAAATGATGTTATGAGAGAGCAAAAAAATCACTATAACAGTGATCATATACGAACAGTTTCAACGCCTGTCAAGTTGGCACATTGAACTAAAAACACATCAATTTCGCGTCTTGATCGATCACCGATGTGCAGTGAAACTACAAAAACTCAATTATGTCACGATTGTATCAATTTACAATGTGAATGTTCAGTTTAAACCGCAATTTAGCGACACTGACTTCGCGTTCCTCGGCTTTGCCGCGAAAATAAGATAAATAAAAAGGTATAAAACAAGATGGCTGCGAGCGAGACATGACGATGCTATCTCCTCCCGCTACCGTATACAGGCGTCGATATAGGGTAATTGTACACATTCTACTTTTTGTGGCACTATACTTTTGGATATTGAGATTTGAACTAGAATGTATTAGTGGGCGTTGATGTCTCTTACGTTGGAACTGAGTGTTTTAATTCTAATGGAAACTCACTTATTTCAGTTACAAATATATTTTTAGATGTGAAATGAAGCTTTATAATATCGTAATAGATAGAAATAATCATAACATTTTCCCACCTACCCCCTCATAATCATGAACCCGTTTATTGGTGCTGTGATGGATGCGATTCTGCTTCCATAACGAGTTTACACCAATAGAGTTTAAACTACATCAAGCCACATCCCGCAAATTATTTTTAACTTTTAGTAAGTAGTATTTTATCTTCACAATTGCATACCAGGATTCAGCCCGATAATCCTAGGTGTCAAACTGAAGTTTAAACCAATTGTCTACCACTTTTTATTAACACTGCTCTGATAAACATATAAACATATGGTGCACCTAAATATAAACTACAAGTTTGATTACTAAGTATTCCGTGTGTATAGGCCCTTACATCCTTTGTCGATCGCTTGATGTACGCATGTACCGATCCCTTCCTTATTGTTCAAACATTATGTTCTTCTCGCATGTTCCAAATGTTCTTTTTTTCGACGAGGGTTCTGATAATATTTGCGCAAGCCTTTTGTATTCCTTTCAGACTTTTAATATTGACGTCAACCGGTCGAATGGACACGGTGATTTGTTGTGTGATTCTCTTAATTCCTTTTTATAAACCCATCGCTTAGAATATAATTTAGCTTGAGATATTTTTAAAAGTCTTAATGGATTTCCTATTGTACGTTCGTTCTACGCTTCCTCGTATTTTGCTTTACTTCGGGAATAAGAAGTTTAGTCTATTGAATTACGTAAATAGATTTATGTGAATAAAAAATGCCTTCATACAAAAATTGGTAACGTAACGTAAGCATCGACAATCGTTTCATTTAAAGAGATGATGAACATGAAATATACCACGAACCATAGACAAAACGGAAATCCTATGGCGGTACTATCGTTGTTTAACAAATAGTAATAATAGTGGTTTGGGAAAAATTCACGCTCAGCCATTTGATGCCAAATTAGGGGAGCCTGTTCTATGCTATTATAACCAGATAGCTGATAAATCATACATACATTTGTAAATCAATATTTACCACTCTTTGCAGATGCAAGAAAAACATTCGAATTTATCATTTAAAGGTTTACCCCGAGTGGGAATCGAACTCACAACCACATGTTCAACAGGCAGGATCATTAACCACCAGTCCAATAGTCCCAGTCGGTACATGTAGTCTTTTTCACCACCTTATACCGCAATCAAGATGGCTGTGAAGTCATATTAATATTTCAGGTCTATTAACATCAGCTCACAGACAAGGTACTACCCGTAAAAGCGAATTGCTTGTGATATTTTATGAGGTGCCTTTAGATAGCAATGTAATTAGTTGGGAAGCGGGCTGCATTTTAATATTTTTTAATTGCAAGATTATGAAAAT
>DWDZ01000123.1:0-10814 GCA_018245715.1 Passova passova rudex
AAGCCTCTTGCATGGTTTTAATAATATAAACATTATTTTCAATTAAATCCAGGTCAAAGTAATAGTTAATGCGATATGACATTTTAAAAAATAAGATCTTTTTGGTGATTAGTTATTACTAATTGGTGGTGTATTTTGGTGCTTACACACACTCTTTATCTACCATAATCATTGGTGCAACTACCATTCAACGGGCGAGAGTTATAAAGGATCCTTGGGTGATCTGAAAATTGTTTTGAACTATGTTTATCTTTTTTATGTGCAAACCAAACGGGCAAGCAGCCATCACTAGTGACCACCTCTAATAGAATAAAATGAAAGGAACAGTCATTTATATAAATTTAGTTAGTAATAGATGTTTAAAAAAATCGGTTGCTTAGTATTAATTAATAACTAGACTTCAGGAATAGGAGCTTTAGTAGTATTAGTCTAGTTAGTACTAATCAATATAAGTATAGATTATATTATTAGTATTAGTCACAGATTCGTTGTTTCTTTTCAGAACCTTTCTTGAGAGCCTCTGATATACACGTGGACCGGTATTCACAGTTCTCAAACAGAACACAGATTTTTAAATAACCAGTGCTAGCTATAGCGGTGGTAGTTTCCCTCCCTCAGAATCCCTCAAAGCTGTTTACGAATACTTATATATCTATCAATTTTATATGATTTTTTGTTTGTAACTTTATATTAATTCTGTAAGTCATGTATTTCGTTTTCGGTTACTTGGGTGAAAGATGGCACTGAATTCTGGTATTCCTAAATCCATAGACACTACTCAAGCCATCCGTTATTATTTCGCATCTCTACCTACTTGAAATGTCAAAATGAACGAATTGTCGTTTGAAGTAAACAGTATGGATATTTGCCAGTAGAGTATTTATGAAAATATGGTTAAAATAATTTAATCAAACAGTGGACTTATACAAATATTCTTAAGCTGGTGAAAATGTGGCCTACGCTTCTAAATCTGAGCCGCGACGAATGTCGACGGACGCTCAGGAGACTCGGTATATATTTAGTTTTATAAATGGCATTCGTTTTCCCTCCTATGGTTTTCTCGCGTTGTGTCCGTTTCGTTTGATGATCTTAAATGTGAAAAGTGCTTAAAATAGATATTCTATATCGCGGTGTACCCCTTTGCTTATAGAATTGGATGCCTACTCGAATATGATCAATGTGTTCAGAGCACAAGGAGCGTTGGAAGACAACAGAAAAAAGTTGCTCGAGGAACTGCGCGCCGTTTTACACATTAGCAGCGACCGCCACAACGCCGAGGCGCGCCGCGTTTCCAACGACGAGCTGTTGACCACCATTGCTGAACAGTAAGCTTTATTTCAATTAAATTTTCTGATTGATGCTCATGATTTATTTTTAAATCAGTGTTCCAACAATGTCAAAGATGGCTGTGCCTGAGCTTGTGAAGTGTAATGTTAATATGCTTTTATGCATTTTTTGCGTTTATTGAGTTCATTCTTATAAGATTGGAAGTGAAATACAAAATTTGTGTACTTGAAATGTCACATACATAATGTAGTCATATAGGCCTTGTAGATTTTGATTACAGTTTGACAATTGATGATAAATTTGTAATATTTGATTAGCATTATTTATAATTCATTCATCATTATTCAAGTTAAGTGAGTTTTATATTTTTCCATAACATTTTGACACATAACCTATGCTATATATTTGACATATGTGTATATAGTATTTAATAAGTTACATATCTGCTAATGAAAATTTCATTAAATGCAATTTTTATGTTAGGAAAAGCTATATGGTTTAGTTTTTATTGAATTAAAAATTATTTTTTTCTTCTATCGCTCATTTGATGGTATGTAATTTTTATATCCAGTGTTTACAATTTTTATTGATCTTATTGAAAATATAGGAGGTTGATTGGACATTTGCATATATTTTAAAAATATGTAATTCATTTATATCAGTAAATTTTATACTCTGGATAATTAGATACATTTAATTTGGTACTTAATAAAAAAAATTGTATATCATATAAGAAGTTATAATTAGGTGATTCTATGTTTAAATAAGCACATTTAAATATTGAATAAGTGGAATAAAAAAAATTGAAATTAAAGAAATAGTTAACTATTTCAGGTTGACAGGTCCGAACACAGGGCTGGGTTGGGTCTGTGAAGGTCGAAGACTAGTGCCACTTATGCCACGAGGCGTAGCACAAACAGTGTACGCAGAGATAGCAGACAAGGTTGGCGATGCAGCTGAGAAGGTAAATGAAGAATTAGAAAAGAAATTGGAAGCAGAAGAACTGGCGGCTCCACTGTCGAATGAAGAAGAATTATCTGACAATGAAGCTCTAATGTCTGATAGTACTCAGATGACCGAGCCAATGGATCAACTACTATTTCCCCCTATTGCCAAGGAAGATCAGACGAGTAAAGTGAGTATAGTCAAGCATTTACAAGTTTTGTTAACAATAGAAATAATTAATAGTGGTATTGCATGCACAGATCAATTATTGACATACAAAGATTGTACATATTAATTACATTGATATGTCTGAATTTAATTTGTGTAATAAATCGTTTCTGCACTTAGATTTGGGAAACAGAATTAATTTGTCGGAAAAGAAAAATACCTGAAGGACCAGTAGTACCGGACGACCTGGCGACACCAGTTAAAAATATAAGAAACATACCCGTCAATACAAATCAAAAACATTTAAATTTATCACAGATATATTCAAAGTTTTCTCAAACTGCCACTAGTAAGTATCGATTCGAATTTATATACATACAGAGAAATATTCATAATAACAATACCTTAGATTAAAAATAAAAGATACATAGATTTTAAACACATTATTTTCTAAATGAGAAAAAAATAAATGATGCAACTAATAATTTCTTTGGTATGCAGGTAAATCGTCAAGTCAATCTAAGCATTCTTATAATCAAGTTAGTAAAGTGTCAACGAGCAAAACAAGTCAATCGCACCCTTTGCGTGCACCACAATATAAACATAGGCCGCACAGACAGACGTCGAAAAGTTCAACACAACTCTTGTCAAAGCCTCATAAGAAATCACAGGAATTGTCAATCTCTCCCAATAAACAGTACAACCTGGCGTCAATGCATTTAGACTATGCAACCGGCGCGCCAAACTCCTTCCAAGCGTCGTATGCTCAATCGATAATCGGTGGCAAAACAAAGTCTGAATTTATGGACGACATGAAACCTAAAGTTATGTCGTCGCCCGGCATGGTCACCGACTCGCCGACGATGCAACTCTTGACACAACCGGCCACAGTGCCCCACGAGCTGCGCGTGTCAGACAACACACACCTGGACGACCATATCTCTCTACAGGCGCAAAGTGCACCCGGCAAAAAAGCAAAGCGCATCTAAACCGTGCCATCTCATAATAAAAAAGAGGAGCGACATGACACATGCCGCCGAGAAGAAAGTACAGATGCCGGAATTCAAAATTCTACAAAAACCTGACGGCGTTAAACTGATATCCAGTAGACAAGTGGTCGTTACTCCGAGTTCCGCTCAGAAACCTGTAAATACTGCTAGTAAAGTAGGTACCACAAAAGTTATTGGGTCCGTGCCCAAAACGCGTACATCGAATGCACCTCTTCTATCGGAGAAAATGATCGTCGTATCGAAACCGTCCGGTGATAATAGGATAATGTCCAATTCGAAAATCATAGTTACGTCTTCGGCCGCGAGCACGCCTAACAAAGAAGTCATGCCCGCTGCAAGTACAAATAGTATATTACCGAAAGCGTCCGAAGCTCTCACTCCTAAAGGAATACCGGCTACAGATTTGAAAGTTTCCGCAAAAACATTCGTGTTAAATCCAAAATCGGGACAAAAAATGGTCGTTCTACCAGCGAAAAACAGAACGAAGCCGGGGAACGAAAGTCAAATGCCCCTGTTACATTTCAAAGGGGTGCCAACGGCTATGAAACTGGTGCCTGTGAGTTCACACGCCACCAGCCACATGGTTAAGTCGACCGGAGTCACGGTGGTGTCGAGGCCGGCTTCGAATACAATACCTTCTAATGCAAAAATCGTTAGCGTGGAACCAATTAAAACGGCCAATTTAGCGGACATTGTTCCCGTGAAAGGGCTGGCACCTGTTATAACACCTAAAATAGCGAATCCAATTGTTCGACCTGGCAGTGCAAAAGGCAGCTTAATAGTTGTACAAAAGGGGACAACGATAGGTAAAACGTTAACGTTTACAAAAAACGGTAACGATACGAAAATTATTATGGGTAAAAATGTAAATCAACTTCTACAAGCGTCGAAGCCGGAACAAGCGGAGACGAGTAAGTGTGCCGGGAATGTGATTGTCTTGGAGTTGAACAACGAACAAACGGGACGCACTACAACGATGTCGGAAATATTGGAAAGTCGCAATACGAATATTTCGCGTATTCCAGAACCGGAGAAACAGATGAGTCATCAAGAGATCACTCAGGACACGCCGGTATTGTTCGATAGTCAGCTCAACGAAGAAACGTGTAACACGAACAGTTTAGACTCGACGAATGAAAGTTTAGGCGATATTGTACCAATCGAAGAGAATAGCTTAAGAATTATGGACAAAGACGATGTCAAATCCAATATTAGCAAGAGCGTGGAGGGCGCGAAAGACTCGCGCGTCACAGACTGGGAAATGGAATTGGATACGGTGTCAAAAAAAGGGAAAGACGATGGCGATAAGTTGAATTCGTTACATCTAGACCTGGGCATGTCTAGCGACAGTGAAAATGAATTTATGGTAGATAACGGCTGCCAGCAGCAACGCTCGTCGCAAGAGAGCATACCACGGTCGGCGGCGGGCGGTAAGTTGTGCATTTAAACGAGTTTTCGATTGCTCTGTTGAGAATTTCAGATAAATTAATGGCGAATTTTTTTAGGACATAATGAGGAAATATTTAGTTCCACAAGGGGCTTTTCGCTCGCCACACGAACGTTGCTCAGTCAACTGCAGGACGACGGATCGTCCAGCAACGACTCGTCGTTCGCTATCAAATCAAAAAACTCAGACAAAACGAAGAAGATCGATAAAATCGACAAATCCGAGTCGGACGCCCTGTTCGAGGCGAAAGAGAAACTGACGGAGAAAGTTGCCGAGCCGACGTCGCAACAGAAAAGGATAGACATATATAGTACGGCGATCACGAGTTCGGATATAAATTTGGATTCGTTCTCGTATTTAGATGAAGGCATGTTGGTCGGCGACGATGTGTTCGCCGGCGAGAGCAAGCGGGAGGTGCGGAGGGGCGTGGCGCTGGACGACCCGCTCAGCCGGCTGCTGGGCGAGGACTCCGCCAACTCCACCGACTCGCAGACTGTAAGTGAAAGTTTGCCCTTGAACAAGTAACGAGCAATAAATTGTTAGATTAAATCGAACGTGGTAAAATGTTTCTTTAAAATGCATTATGATAAGTTCGGACATATAATGTGAAGTGCGAAGACGTGACGTTGTGCGGGCGACGCGGCGTTTCGTTATTGTAGGGTGCAGTGTTATTGTACACGTTTCGTTGGTGAATGTTAAGTTGAAAGTTCATTTTTGTGACACTGAACTGCGTAATAGAGGCTAAAACGAATTAACCGTTTGTCGACATATCCCTTTTCAAATTGAAAATCATCGTTTAAGAACTCCTAAGAACATGTAAGAAATTTCAAATTTTTCCTTTCGAATGTGTAACAAAGTTGAATAGTTGTTAGCAAATAGTATATGATTATTTTCAAAGTATGTTGGACATGTTTATTTATCCCCCCTGTATATAACTCTCCAGTATTTGCATATGAACGTAGACGTCAAAATGAATTTTAATATTATTGTAAACTTGCCTTGAATTACAACAATACATATATTTTATATAAGATGTTTTTGTCAATGTACATTGTATTTAATATTAAAATTAAACTTCATATTTTTAAGGGAGAAAGTTTTAATGACCATAGACATATGTTTCACGTTTATATTTTGTTCTCGCATACTGCTACGGGACTGTGTGCTGTACGAACAGTTTGACCATTGAAATTGTAACAGATGACCTTCTGCATAATATAATAGCTAGTTAAATAGATAATGTTAATGAATGCTCAAGCTTTATAGTATTGTAACGTAACATTTCTTGTATATGTATTAATTAACAATAAGGACACATGCTAGTGATGCATGATCGTACTCATGATGCTCAGTGATGGTACAATAATTGGTCCACATTTTCTTACCTGTTATGAAATAATTGTTGTATAATTAAATTAAACACTCATATGACCGGGGAAAGTTTAAAGTTGCTGTTGACACTGAATTCTTCTGATGTTTTGTGCTTTTGTTTCATGAGTGACAAATACATTAAAGCACGTTCTTTGAACATATCTTTATCTATATTTCTTTAAAATTGTCTCAAAAGTTCTCGATAGGGACATATTGCGAAGGTACCGTTTCTGCTGTTCAGTCATAATCTTTTTTTATAAAGTATTTGGTTCAAGATATATGAGATAACAACTTGCCACTATTGATATGTTTTCCAATTGTTAAAATCAGTTGTTAGCGTGATGAGCCTTGAGATTTTCTTTTTGAAAATGTCTTATATGTATAATAGGTATATTTCATTTCCTAAATGTAATGCATCATTTTTTCTCCCATTAACAAACCGTAATAGGGCCTGTTTTGAGTAATTTGAAAATTTTTGATTCGACAAAATATTTGTATACTCGATAATATATAACCTGTACATTGTAGTGTGAGATGAAGAAAAATTTTTGTTAATCTGAAATTTAATTAGTTGACAATCTCTAAGAGCTAAGTTGATATTTGTCTTCTATGATTTATTGTCAAATGTGTTCTTTTCACTCACCCGTCAGCAAAGCATCTATCTCTTTCTACTTATGGCGGTAATTGTGACATTTGTCATATATATTTTGCATGAATTCAAACCTAATATCTGCCATAACATGCAAAGGATTGCTTTAAAATAGGTGAAATGAGTGTTTTTTGTTACTATTACTAGGATGTTATCTTTAACATTTTTACAGAGCTGGGAAAATAGTCATAATTAGTCAATAGTAAAATACGACTATTGACTAATTTCCTTTGAAGTAAGTCAGTTTAGCGTAATGTGAGCATGGCCGGATTTTACTGTAGACAATTAACGTCAAAATGTCACTCGTTTCATTACTGCATAAGAAAGTTCTCATTAGAACAGTTTTGAAACCATAAAAGCTCATTTTCTACCTTTACGCCATATTTGTTGAAAGTTATTTCAATAGCGCTGATATCAAAGGGCTAATAGTAGTAATTTGGATTATGTTATCAGCTGCCATCTTTGATTAATTGTTGATTTGTTTTTAAAGTAATTAATATAGTTCGTTAACAGAATTAACTACTTAACTTAAACAGAATGACTTAGAGAAAAATCTTCAGTTTCCTCTTTAATCTCGCACATTATTGTCCTTCACGGTACTTTTGTCTGCATATCAAGATAACAAATAATGATTTTAAAGTTTTCATATAAAGCAATGCATTTTCTTGAACACGAGCCAGTCATGATTATCAGACGCTCAATATGTTGTATTATTAAACAGAAAATTGTAAAAGTAGCTGTTGATGGCAACCCCATTTTTAGGGCACGAAAGATGGCAGTGAACAGATTGTCAAAAATCACACTTAGATCATGGGACGATGTTAGATCCCTATAAATACATGAATATGTGAAAAAAGGTACCTACAATGTTGTACACACATACGTCATCTCGGGTGCTAACCCTTAATGTTTAGATTATAAGTTAAGCACGACGCACAAATTATAGTTAACTTCTTGTTATTTAATATATAAATTATGTTAACATATATTTCTGTTGTTATAATAATTTTACATATTAATATTATTATTATTATTACTTAGTATAATAACAATAGCCAATAATAGCTTCACTAAAAGTTTAGGTATCCAGTCATTAGTATATCGTGCATCCACAATATCGAAGATATGCTCATTTCAGATTCATAGATAGAATGAAAGGAATATTGTAGGATCTTATTGTATACATAGAAATATTGTCCAACGTTCGTTAAGTTTTGGTCGCAGTCGATCGCGGCCTGAATGTAAGGATTTACCGATAATACTCATAATAATCGTCCGTTTGTAAGCTTTTGACACTTCAATGGAATATAGCATCGAACGCCTACGTAGATTGCTGGCTTTCATCTAATTTCGGCCGCCGAAGGTACATATGCTGCAGCTTTATACATATGAAGCACTGCATCCGCCAAGATGTAAGTTGTCGTTTTAAATTAATAATGTATTTAAAACATTGCATATCTTGTGTCGAAACTTCAGTATGAATAGAGTAAAAATTGGCTACAAATGAAAATGAAGGATATAATATATTCACCCCGAGGAATGTTTAATGGCGGTATATTTTGAATATTTGAATTTTTTTAATTCTATTATCACACGTTTGTGATGCATCTTGAAAATTTCCAACTAAACATAAAATAGTTTTGAAGAGGTTTTGAAAAATTATTTATCTTGTTCGTTGATCTTTTATCATACTTTACTCAATTGATGTATGAAAGTTTGATAGTTAGAGTGTCTAGTGGTAAACGCTATCCGCTTTCAAAGTACTGTAGATAATGAGAAATTTTAATGTGCATCGAAATGAGTAAATCTCTTCACCCAAAGACCGTTTTCGTAGACATTGAGATTCAAGGTGACCAATTTCAAAGTTGTTGAAACATGCCATAACCTCAAAATCAAATGCCGAGCAGGCCCCTGTCAATTTATTTCATTTCGAATTAAATATATCTGGAACTGAAATAACAAAAAAATACATACACTATTAACGCCGGGTTCCTAAGTGTGGTAGGCAGAAAGCACCAAAACAAAGAAGTGTTTTGATTTTTATTGTGCGGTTCACATAACGAAGGTCCAGTGCCTTATAAAATAGTGGGATGTGATATGGCTGGCCGGGTGGTCGTGCGAGTGGGCAATAATAACTTCAATCGCTATATTTTCATTGTTCTGAGTGGATTGGGTGTTAAATGGGCCAAAAATGTATATCAAAAGCGCTTGTAGAAATTATGAAGGTTGTGTCGTTTATATTAAGATGGCTGACTGAATCAACGTGCAATAACTACATATTGTCGTGATGGCTCGGCGCCGAGAGACCGAAAATATAGAGTTAGTGAACTAACTCGTCTACTCGATCGATGACTGTTGTTAAGGAATATATTAATTAGGTAAATAAACTCCTCGTGGTCGCCGCGACGCGACTGGCCCCTAGCTTCCGTTTGTCTATTGGTATTTTTAAATAAATATCACTTATTACCTCAAATAAGTCTTCTATTGTAAATAAACTGTACACGTTACTCTACAATTTATGTATTTATTGCGAACCGTTTGTTATACGTCGTATCATATATATATATACATAATTATATTTTTATATATTTAACTGTGCAATTTGTTCCCTACGAATGATTTCGTATAATATTATTATTAATAGAATAATTATTTCACTTGAAATAAAACTTTATTTTTGTGTTAAAATGATTGTTCCGGTTGTACTTTATGTTACCGCTTTTCATTTTAAGGCAGGTGATAGTACTTAAATAATACAGAAGGAAAAAGAAGCGAGCAATATGATAATATTAAGTATTTGTGTATGTATGTAAGAGACAAAATGTTAACGGAGTTCATTTGCGAGCGCCATCTACGTGGTTCTTTAGAACTACGCACAACAATGATTCTATGAACTTTCTCCTGAACGAGCAATTCGCTATGAATTCTTACTACGTGCTGTTTGAAATAATGTAAAAATGAAACAAAACAACACAATGTAATGTTCTCCACCGAATCCAATTATATTAATTGTATTCGATTAGAAAATATACTAAGAAATGTAAGGTGTTTTAATGTAAAGCAAATTATATTGTGATATTTGTATGTCCAATATTCGAAAGAATAATAAGAATTATAAATAATAAAATATGAATATTGAATATTGAATAGATATTTTTGACAGAAGCCAGTTAAAAATGGAAAATGTCGACTTTATGTAACAATATAACTTGAGTATTTATAAAATAATAGTGTTATATAAGCATTTATAAAATAAATTCTGCTAAAAATGTTTACTTTCTGATTTTACCTACACATTGTGGTGCGTTGTTTTCTTGGTACAAGCAAATCCCACTGAGATTTTGAAAAGCTAAATTTAATTCGTAAATATATAAAGCTATGGCCACACTAACATTCAATTTGCTTTCGAGGAGTTTAACACTCTTTATATTATACACTTGACAATGTTTACATATCTTATGACGTTATAGAACTCGTATAGCGGGAGTTTTAAAAATTATAGTGCAATTGGATGTTAATTAGAGATAATCGAATCGATTGGAGCATAATTATTTAGTGATTTCGAATTTATTCTCTGTTCCATGCAATGTTGTGCCCGCGTTCATTTGTTATCCGTTTTGTAATAATAATCATATTCGAGGGCCCTTCGATGGTAGGTCGCAAGGGCCCCCGGACTGGGGGACGGCGCGAAAGGCGGGTGGTGGTGGTACATATTTCTGGTTGCTGGAGCAATAATTTTGCATTCTAAAGAAATAGTGCCATGACTAGTAGTAGTTTGTTATATGACAAATTTGTACATAATAATGTTATGAAACTGTTTTTATTGAAAATATCATTGACAATGTGTCGACTAATAGAATTTTAGAATAATAAATTTGTACCATAATAATAATAATAGAATTGTATGGAAAGCGCATTTTTTTTATGTGTACGTATG
>DWDZ01000124.1:0-10754 GCA_018245715.1 Passova passova rudex
TATTTTAACAGGATTTGGATTTGTGTCATATAAATTCATTTATTTGGCGAAGAAATATTGCTTTGTTGAGACATTTTGTAATCGTTAAGTTAATTACCTACATGTTTATTATTTCAATTGTAATAAAAAAAAATAGTTTCCGTTCTTATATGGACAAGTATCGTGGCAATTATGACAAGGATTTTTTTTGACAAATCAACTTAAAATGTTACAAATAAATGCAATAATCTAACAATACATATAATATAATATGTATAGAATATATAACATATAGTTCACTATTTTCTAGAAAAAGCGGAACTTCTTATGCAACATATTGAACAGTATATTGAATTGGTTGAAATAGTAGAAGAAATTTCTACAGCTAATAAAATAGATAATTTGTCGGAGACAGCTAACATTGCCAGAGAGTTATATGAAAGTATAAATGACACATATGAAATTCATTTAGAAACAGAAGGACAATTTAAAATAGATATTGGACAGGGCACATTATTGAATAATCTGCAGAGTGCTTTATCTACAATTCACGTAAACGAGATAAACAATGTATCGGAAATGGTGCCCACATTTGGTGATGACAAAAGGAAACACTTGATTGAAGTAGTTGAGGCTTTAAAAGCTGATTTAAGTGCTATAAGTGGGATTCAACTAGCTATACCAGCTTCAGCTGAAGCTAGAAGTGAAAAATTAGGCCAAACTGTATCTACAAAACAACAGCAGACAGATATATGTGATATAGCAAAACATGAAAAAAATGAGGATATCCAAAAAGAAGGTGAAATGACATTAGAAAATAGTGAAGTTTCAAATGATACGTCAGTTGTACCTGAATCTATTCTTGATGAATCTAAGAAGCTGGATTCTCTAGTTCCTGAAATTAGTTTTGAAAGTAGTCAGCTAGTTCAAACTAAAGTTTTGTCTGTTCAAGAAAAAATACAGGACTTAGAGACGCTCAATATAACCAGTGCCTCTGTCCAAAATATGCCATCGGAAGATCTTATAAATGAAACGTCACAGGCTAGCTCGAGTGACGTCAAAGATGTGTTAGATATAAGGGAAATTAAAGATATTAGCGGAACCGCTATAGAAGATTCTTCTCCGAAATTCCTTACATTTGGTAAATACGTTTTTATAATATACCTACGGAAAAAGTATTAATATTTTAAACGTACGAGTATCTATGTATATAATTTGATTGAAAAGCCTCATAATTACCTCGAGCTCTCAGCTACCTTAGTTCCAAAAAAATTTTTTTCCGAGTTTAACATGAATGCCAAATATCTGTATGAGTTCAAAATTGTATCGCCATAAGCTATATCAATTGGATTGTTATAATAATTGAAAGATATAAAGAAATGTTACTTATATTGCATTTAATTTATTATAAATACGTTGTTTTGAATTATAATAACTGCAAAGTTATTTCGAAGGTACTATTGAACAAATGAATACTTTTCTCTTTTACTTAATTCATTAATTAAATCTAACATTATTTTCAGATGAGCTTCTTGGTATAAGTAATGTTGACTATATGAAAAAATTAGAATCATTACTGAATGAGGTCAATGACAACGTTAATTTATATGCAAGTGACGGAACTGTAGACGACACAGAATTGATAAAAAATATACTTGATGAAGTACAAACAGTTATTATTAAGCTAAAATGTGATTTTGATGGAAGTATAAATGACACTCTCAGTGAAACTCTAGAAGATTTAGAGTGCAGTGTGAGAAGTGTTCAACTTCAAATAGATGAAAATTGTGCACCTGAACTGTTAAAGGATGCTTGTGCTACTTTGCAGTTGTTGATGACTAATATGAATGATATAATGGCTCATGCTATCAATACATTTAAAGAAAAGGATGTAAATATAATGCTTCAAAAATGTTCTGACGGAACAGAACAGACTATAAAGTTATTAGAAGACGCATCCAAGGCAGATGTTGATGATCAAATGACAAATGTAGTATCAAAACTGAATCTTCTGAAAGATACTTTAAAAACTGTATCTTTTAATTTCAGAGAGGATGCGAATACTTTAATATACCACGGTATTGATGTAATTCAGAGCCTTAACCAAATGGAAGAGCAAATATTTTCACTAGAAAGCGATACCGCAGAACTCCGTTGTAAAGCAGATTTCAAAGATAGCATAGTTCTTGCTGTTCATACAGTGTACGAAAATATTTCAAATATACGTAGCACTTTATCTAGTATTCAAAAAGAGTACATGTATGAGAATTATGGAAAACCATCAGAATATTTTTTGAGATCATTAAAAAATGTTTCAATTTTAATTGGACTCGATAAAAACAATAATTGGAAACATTTTAGAAAACTTCTTAGACAGGTTCTAAATCATTTTGAGGATATAAAGTTTTACGTAAATTTTGATAAAACCGCGAGAATACCTAGCGATGCCGCATTCACTAAAATAATTCTTGACGCACTGAATAAAGAAATAAATGATATCGACGCTTCAAATATTTCAGAAAATTATGTAGAAATATCAGCAAAAATAAATGAAACCTTAAAAATTGTAAAGGAACATAATTTGTACTTAGAGTCTCGTTCTACTTTGGAAGTTAAGGATAAAATACCTATTTTTAAAAATATAGCAGAACAAATGTTGCTATTAACTGAAAATATTAGAAAAAACGCTGAACAGAATTTAATTGAAAAGCATATGAAGGAAAATGAACAAGAGACACCGAAAAAAATTGAATGTGAAATATCTTCACAGGATCTAAATTTGGAGCAAGGGCAACCTTTGGTTGCAGATGGAACTGAAAAAAATGTTCAAAACATAGTAACAGGAGTCGAGAACGGATCAGTTGACTCCCGATTAATTGAAGTGGCGACTATATCTAAAACACAGGATTTAAAAATAACAGATATGGAGCTCAAACCTGAACTAGTAGAAGGTATTATGACGGACATAGAAGCAGAGTCAATATGTTTAATGGAACAAGAAGTTGTTATTAGCACTGAAGAAATATTGGAAAGTAAAAACTTAGATGAAGAAAATACCAAATTATCACTAAAACATGTTCCAGAATCAATAGGTCAATCAAAACAAAAGGCTCCAAGCTGTTCGTTTAGCCAGCCGGATGCGGCGGAAATAGTGGTTTTGAAATCCGGTGTAGAAACGATAGCTGACATAGAGGATAATATGACACCTATAGGAGATGCCGAAGAAGTTGATTATCTAGCAGACAGTCATAAAGATAAAAATACATATGGTATTCAAACGTTTGATAACCCCGTAATCTATGACGGCGAAGAACCCAAAGCATCTAATGAACATGAAGAAACCGATCGTTCAAAGTACAACAATCAAGAAACAGAGGAAAATAAAGTTGGCGAGGAACCAAAATCACTTATGGGACTAGAAGCAGAAACAACGACAAACAAGAAGGAAGAACCTAAAAGTCTTAAATTTGAAGACGCTTTGCAAAAAGAGGAACAGAATGCAGCGTTACAACAAGGAAATCAACTGCTTAACAAAGACGCACAAGCTCTGAGTTCAGATGAACAATTGACAAAACAAGACACAACTTTAAAATTGGCAGCTAATAACGAATCTGAGTACGAAGAAAGTCTCCAAGATGTAGAAATGTCTCAAAATATAAAATCCGCGACTGAAATACAGGGCGAAACAAAATTAGGCACACATCCAGAAAAAGAAGACATAGAAAGGTACCTCTTAGACGAAGAAGCAAAAGATCTCAAAGACATAGAAACAGCTGAGGTCAAGAATGTAGAAGAGAGAGAAAAATCAAATTATGAACCGGTAAAACATGATACGAGCAAAAAACCCCAAACTGAGGAATTGAAATTGATAACAGAAAAGGAAGAAGTAGAAAATTTAATGACGAGAGAAACACAGGAACATGCGTTGGAACAGGAGGATGAATATAGTGAGGTACAACAAACAAGATCACAAACAGAAAAAGAAACAACGACGCAGATTCACGTAAATAAGGAAGATAAGGATTGTCTCAAAACAGAAATATTGAATAAAATACATACAAGTGAAGATAATCTTGATCTAGAACAGAAGAGTGTGGACTTGGATGATAAATTAATTGAAGAAGATAGTAAAAAGCATAGCCTGGAACCAAAGTCTCTCGATATATATTTGAGACAGTCTCATGATGAAGAAACACAGGAAGCAATAGCCATAACAGAGGAAAAGCTAACACCAAAGCTTCACCTGGAAGAACAAGGAAATCAAGACGTAGAAGGAACAAAAACAAAAGACGAAAACCAAGAAGACCAAGTAAAATTGCAAACAGAAAAAAGTCTAGTGGAAAGGAAACATGATAATGAAAAAGAGGAGAAAGTGGTAGAGGAAAGACTCAAAAAAGAAAGAGAAACAGCTGATAAAGAAGAGCATATGGAAGAAAAACAGAAACTATGTATTGAAGAAGAACATTTAGATACGCAGGCTAAATGTTTAGAAGAAGAAACAAGACTCAAGACCGGTAAAGAAACAGTGGAAACAAAACTAAAGAAAGAAAAGGACAATACTCTGCTTGAACAGGAAAAGCCAGTTGCAGAGACCGAATGCCTAGAGAAAGAGGCGAAAATTGGAAAAGAAAAGGAAACGGCTGAAAAAAAACGTACGAATGAAGAAAAATTGCTGTACGAACAGGGAAAGCTAGCTACATCGACCGAACATCTCGAAGATAATGCAAGAATTAAGAATGAAAAAGAAGCGGTAGATTTGAAACACAAACAAGAGATATTACTCCTTGAGAAGGAAAAACATGACGACGATGACGAGATCAAAAGTCAAGAAGTAGAGACGAGCTTTCAAAACGAAGACAAAATTGGAGAAACCCAATCAGAAAAAGAAGAAGCAGAAAACAAACATAAGGTGGAAGAAGAGAAAGCACTCCTAGACAAAGAAAAGCAAATTGTAGAGACCATACGTCTAGAGGAAGGGGCGAGAATTGAAAAAGAAAAAGAAGCAGCAGAAATTGAACGCAAAGAAGAAGAGAAAGCAAGCCTTGACCAAGAAAAACTAATTGCAGAGACCACACGTCTAAAGGATGACGTGGGAATCGAAAAAGATAAAGAAGCAACAGAAAAGCAATGGAACAAAGAAAAAGAGGAAGTACATCTTGACCAAGAAGAGCAAGTTGCAGGAGTCACAAGGCTGGAAGAGGAAGCGAGCCTTAAGAAACAAACGGAGGCGGCAGAAATGGAACGAAAGAAAGAAGAGGATATACACCTTGAGCCGGAAAAACAAGTTGCAGAGACCAAACGTATGTCGGAAGAGGTGAGAATTGAAAAAGAAAAAGAAGCAGCAGAAAGCAAATGCAAGGAAGAAGAGAACGAACGCCTCGACCAAGAAAAGCAAGTTGCAGAGATCACACGACTGGAAGAGGAGGCGAGATTTAAGAAAGAATCCGAAGCGGTGGAAATGAAACGAAAAGAAAAAGAGGATATGCGCCTTGAGCAGGAAAAAGAACTTGCAGAGAACCGATGTCTAGAGGAAGAGGCGAGAATTGAAAATCAAAACGAAGCAGCAGAAAGCAAATGTAAGGAAGAAGTAGAGAAAACACTTCTTGACCAAGAAAACCAAATTGTAGAGACCGCACGTCTAGAGGAAGAGGTGAGAATGGAAAAAGAAAAAGAAGCGGCGGAAGTGAAACAAAAAGAAGAAGAGGATATGCGTCTTGAGCAAGAAAAGCATGTTGCAGAAACCAAATGTAAAGTGGAAGAGATGAAAGTTGAAAAAGAAAAAGAAACAGCAGAAAAAGAACATAAAAAAGATGAAAAGACAGCAAGCCTCGAGAAAGATAAACAAATAGCGGAGACCACACATCTAGACGAACAGGCGAGAACTGAAAAAGAAAAAGAAACTGCAGAAGTGAAACAAAAGGAAGATACGGATATACGCCTTGAGCAAGAAAAACAAGTTGCAGAGATCACACGTCTGGAAGAGGAAGCGAGACATAAGAAAGAACCGGAAGCGGTGGCAATGAAACGAAGAGAAGAAGAGGATATGCGCCTTGAGCAGGAAAAACAAGTTGCAGAGATCATACGCCTGGAAGAGGAGGCGAGACATAAGAAAGAAACGGAAGCGGCGGAAATGAAACGAAACGAAGAAGAGGTTATGCGTCTGGAGCAGGAAAACCAAGCTGCAGCGACCGAACGTATAGCGGAAAAGACGAGAATTGAAAAAGAAAAAGAAGCAGCAGAAAGTGAACACAAGGAAGAAGAAGAGAAAGCACGCCTCGACCAAGAAGAACAAATCGTAGAGACCACACATCTAGAGGAAGAGGCGAGAATGGAAAAAGAAAAAGAAGCAGCAGAAATGAAACGCAAAATAAAAAAAGAAAGTCTCGATCAAGACGAGCAAGTTACAGAGATCACACGTCTAGAAGAGGACGCAAAACTTAAGAAAGAAACGGAAGCGGCAGAAGTCATACAAATGGAAGAAAAGGATATGCGGCTTGAGCAGGAAAAACAGGTTGCAGAGACCGAACGTACAGCGGAAGAAACGAGAATTAAAAAAGAAAAAGAAGCAGCAAAAAGTAAAGACAAGGAAGAAGAAGAGAAAGCACGCCTCGACCAAGAAGAACAAATTGCAGAGACCACACGTCTAGAGGAAGAGGCGAGAACGGAAAAAGAAAAAGAAGCAGCAGAAATGCAACGCAAAATAGAAAAAGAGAAAGAATGTCTCGAGCAAGAAAAGCAAGTTACAGAGATCACACGTCTGGTAAAAGAGGCAAGACTTGAGAAAGAAACCGAAGGGGCAGAAATAAAACGAAAGGAAGAAGAGGATATGCGCCTTGAGCAGGAAAAACAAGTTGCAGAGAAGGAACGTATAGCGGAAGAGGTGAGAGTTGAAAAAGAGAAAGAAGCAGCAGTAAGCAAACACAAGGAAGAGGAGAAAACACGCCTCGACGAAGAAAAACAAATTGCAGAGACCACACGTCTAGAAGAAGAGGCGAGAATTGATAAAGAAAAAGAAGTGACAGAAAGCAAATGCAAGGAAAAAGAGAAAGAACGTTTCCACCAAGAAAAGCAAGTTACGGAAATCACTCGTCTAGAAGAGGAGGCGAGATACAAGAAAAAAACGGAAGCGGCGGAATTGAAAGAAAAGGAAGAAGAGCATATGCGCCTTGAGCCGGCAAGAGAAGTTGTAGAGACCGAACGTTTAGCAGAAGAAGAAGGAATTGAAAAAGAAAAAGAAGCAGCAGAAAGTAAACGCAAGGAAGACGAAGAGAAAGCACGCCTCAACCAAGAAAAGCAAGTTGCAGAGATTACACGTATGGAAGAGGAGGCGAAATTTAAGAAAGAAACCGAAGCGGTGGAAATGAAACGAAGGGAAGAAGAGGATATGCGCCTTGAGCAGGAAAAACAGGATACAAAAACTGAACGACAAGCGGAAGAGGTAACAATTGAAAAAGAAAAAAAAGCAGCAGAAAGCAAACGCAAGAAAAAAGAAGAAAAGGCACGCCTCAAGCAAGAAAAACAAATTGCAGAGATCACACGTCTCGAAGAAGAAGCGAAAATAGAAAAAGATAAAGAAGCAGCGGAAATGAAACAAAGGAAAGAAGAGGAGAGATGCCTTGAGCAGGAAAAACAAGTTGCAGTGACGAAACGTATAGCGGAAGAGATGAGAATTGAAAAAGAAAAAGAAGCAGCACAAAGCAAACATAAGGAAGAAGAAGAGAAAGCACGCCTCGACCAAGAAGAACAAATTGCAGAGGCCACACGTGTAGAGGAAGAGGCGAGAATGGAAAAAGTTAAAGAAGCGGCGGAAATGAAACGAAAGGAAGAAGAGGATAAGCGCCTTGAGCAGGAAAAACAAGTTGCAGAGACGGAATGTATAGCGGAAGAGGTGAGAATTGAAAAAGGAACAGAAGTAGTAGAATGCAAACGCAAGGAAGAAGAAGAGAAAGCACGCCTCTACCAAGAAAAACAAATTGCAGAGACCACACGTTTAGAGGAAGAGGCGAGAATGGAAAAAGCAGCAGCGGAAATGAAACGAAAGGAAAAAGAAGATATGCGCCTTGAACAAGAAAAACAACATACAGAAACCGAACGACAAGCGGAAGAAGTGACAATTGAAAAAGAAAAAGAAGCAGCAGAAAGCAAACGTAAGAAAAAAGAAGAAAAAGCACGCCTCAAGCAAGAAAAACAAATTGCAGAGAACAGACGTCTAGAGGAAGAAGCGAGAATAGAAAAAGATAAAGCAACGGTGGAAATGAAACAAAAGGAAGAAGAGGACAAGCGCCTTGAGCAGGAAAAACAAGTTGCAGAGACGGAACGTATAGCGGTAGAAGTGACAATTGAAAAAGAAAAAGAAGTAGTAGAATGCAACCGCAAGGAAGAAGAAAAAACACGCATCGACCAAGAAAAACAAATTGCAGAGACCGCACGTCTAGAGGAAGAACCAAGAATTGAGACAGATAAGGAAGCAGCAGAAATGCAACGCAAAAAAGAACGTCTCAGCCAAGAAAGACAAGTTATAGAGATCACACGTTTGGAAGAGGAGACGAGACTTAATAAAGAAAAGGAAGCGGCCGAAATGAAACGAAAAGAAGAAGAGAATATGCGCTTTGAGCAAGAAAAACAAGTTGCAGAAACCGAACGTAAAGCGGAAGAGGTCACAACTCAAAAAGAAAAGAAAGCTACAGAAAGCAAACGCAAGAAAAAAGAAGAGAAAGTAAGCCTCGATCAAGAAAATCAAATTGCAGAGACCAGACGTATAGAGGAAGAGGCGAGAATTGAAAAAGAAAAAGAAACTGTCGAAGTGAAACGACAGGAGGAAAAAGTACGGCTCGAGCAGGAGAAACTAAATACAGCGATCGAGCGTCTACAGGAAGAGGCGAAAATCGAGATAGACAAAAACGTGTTGGAAAAAACACGCAAAGAAGAAGAGAAAGTACGCCTTGAGCAGAAAAAACCAATTGCAGAATCTGAAGGTCTGGAAGAAGAGCGAAGAAACAAAAAGAGAATAGAAGCAGTAGATGACAAACATAAGAGAAAAGAAGCGAAAGCGAAACAACAAGAAGAACAGGATATAATACGAAAAGATAAAGAAGACAGGCTAAAACAGAAAGTAGAAGTGGAAAATCTCGAAAAAGAATCTGCAGCAAAAACCAGGAAGCAGCCTTTATCATTAAGCATTCAGTCTGAGAAAAAGAGTTTTGATGATGACGATGGAAACGATATTCAGAAAATGCGATCTAAATTTAATGGTTCTGTTGACAAATATAACATTGGAAAAATAGATATATCATCTGTAGACGAACAGAAATGTGAAGAGAATAAAGAAAAGATTCAATTCATTAAATATTGTGACAATAATAATATTGAGTTGGAAAAGTATAGACCACCTGGTTATATGGAAAAAAATTATGATGCGAATAATCGTTTCGCTGCACTTGATATTGATATATCTAATAAAGTACCTACTACTTATAAAGCCCAAACTCTTTTGCAACAAGCACAGTTACAATCTTCTACGCCTCAACTATATGAAATAAATAGAAGTTCGGAATCTATAGAAAGGCGGTCGGAAATAAGACAGAAATCCAAGGCACTTAGCGAAGTTAGAAGTACTTTGATAGAAAAACGTACGGGTATGTCCCGAGATCATAAGCGAAAACCAATTTTTTCCACATATTTAACAGATAGAACAGCGGTTGAAGCGTCCAGGGTAAAACTGACATGCAGCGTACTTTCTTCGAGTGAACCAACAGTCACTTGGTTTAAAAATGGTGTTTTATTACATAACAAATTAAAATACCGAACAAAAGTTATAGATGGCTTAATAACTTTAGAAGTTCTCAACGCAGTACCAAGTGATTCTGCTGAGTACACTTGTACTGTACAGAATGAATATGGATCAGTTAGCACTTCAGCAAATCTAAAAGTATATCCTAGTTTTGAAGCATCGCCTATACCTCCAACATTTACGCGATCAATTAAAGGTTCGAATATTTAACAGCAGCTTAGATCAGTTGTTCATAAAATGTTAGGATAAACTGCAATATAACATAATATTCAATTTACAGATACATATCATTTAGCTGAAAACGAACTCATATTAGAATGCCGAATTCGAGGTCAACCTTTACCTTCCATAACTTGGTTAAAAGACGATCTGCCCATTACTTCTGACGAACGATATCAAGCCTATTATCTTGCCGATGGTGTATGCAGATTATCTATTAACGCGCCCACAACAGCAGATAGTGGAAAATACACCTGCAAAGCAGAGAGTTCAATGTGGTCAGATCAAATCACACATATTGTCAGTTATAATGGTAAGTTATCAAACACGATAAATTTATACATATTATTAAGTATGTATAAAAAACATTCTTTTATTAAAGCATTTTATTGCAGGCAAGGAAAGCGGTTTAGGGCTTAACATAGCCACTATAGAAAGGTCGCGGTTTAACCGACAAGCATTGGAATCTAGGCGTCCCCATTTTACAAATGTTTTAACGGATTATAAGGTAGCAAGAGGTGGGACAATCGGCTTACAAGTAGAAATTAAAGGGTCGCCTACTAGAGTTGAATGGTTACGAGAAGGGCGTTCAGTAACAGAAGCATACAGAAACGCACAAACCTTTGTTGAACACGGATTATATACATTAGCTCTGACAGACGTATCAGAAAAAGAAACAGGGCTATACAATCTTTTTTTGTATTTTCTAAACGAATATTTTTATGGGCAGGTAAACGAGTAGGGTATAAATATTAGAACTGTATGC
>DWDZ01000125.1:0-10743 GCA_018245715.1 Passova passova rudex
CCATGGACGACAGCGGCCACTCGTGACTGCTGCCAGCTCGTTCACTACTCTCATAATATAAAAAAATGTGTATGTGATTACAATATTTATCAGTCTCACATTCTGATTTGTAATTTAAAAGTAAAAGTTTTTAAATAAAATATTGCTTTTTACCAGTTTCAAGCTAACGTCATTTGAGCAATGAAATATATCAATTTATCAAGCGGAAATGAAGGAAATAGGCTTCTATCGAGTCAATCACATTTCCGTAGACTTATTTAAAAATAAATGAACTGATACTGATGGAACTTTTTATAATTCGATCATCCTTTATTTATTGATACTTCCCGTCCTAAACAATTCAAATGTCCCGAAATTGTTTACAGTCTAAAATAAATTATTTCCCCGACGACCCTTTTAGTCATAAATTTTCCAAACCCCACATTTTCCCACTTTGTTTTCATTACAAGTTGAAAAAAGATTTATCTTTGGAAACTTTATTGAATGGGCAATAAATTTGTTAGTAATAAATATGCGGTGGAAATTTTGATTCGGAGCTGTACAAAGAACTATTAACCGTAGTAACACTAGATATGTAAATGTAATTTGTGGATATGTAATATGTTGCCATTTGTCGTAGAGATCGAAACAATTAACCTAACCTAACTATAACCGTTGGATCAGACGCCTTCAATGCTACATCTGCATTTCCATCAGTACTGTATTACATTTGATGCATATTACAATTTTATGTAAGTAGGTACTCGTACTTGAAGTCGTATATATTTTACATTCTTTTAATTGTAACCAATTTATATACATTCTTGTAAGCTTTCTTAGTAACGAAACGGTTACATCATTAATTGAAACCTCAATAACTCGATCACTTAACAGTTTTTGATATTTAAAAATGACTGAGCCGTTAGTCCAGTGGTCAGTTACCTGATTATTTATCCGTAGGATATGGGTTCGACTGCCGTCCAGCTCAAATATTTGAGTAATGAGCACCACTATTTATAATGCATCTGAAGGAAAAGTTATCCATAGTGTGTAGGTACATATTTAAATATTTATATAATATGTATTTTGTCAGCCGTCAGGTTACCATAGATAGACTCCGCACAATTTGGTATTAGAGGCTGTACGACTTAGGAATAGGTATCTATTTTTTTGGTTCTGTAAACATCATGAAATACTGAAATACCTGGGTGTCAAGTACATTATTTTCACGTCGAGACGCTGTATCTCGAGACCTGGTTGCGACAGTTTGACAAATCGTAGGCTTGACTATGGTTTATACGTCAAAGAGAATACTGCTTCCAGCTCTGAAGAAAAAGCATGCATTTTGCTATGACATATTGTGTGTAGTATCTTTTTTACCGCTTATAAATGTGCTTATTATTTGATTTGAAGTTCCATTACGGTATATTTTGATATCTCTTTTATATTAACGTAGGAGATAACAATAGTGGAATGACAATAAATTGAGTTAAAGCAACACGCTTTAATTTAAACACGAACTAAAAAACTAAAAGTAATTTTAACTAATGATTTTATGTCATCGCGGTACCAAGTCCTCTAACTCGCTAAAACCGAATAAGTTATCGTAAGTTTAAATACAGAGTAAGTACCTACGTATAGTTATTAATTGTAACAAAAATATTTTATAGCATTGCTATATACTCGTATGGCTGAAGCTGGGAAGCCAGTTGTAAAAGTGATTATGTTAGTCCTACTGCTTTATCACACATTACACGTTAAACATTAAATGTATCGAAAGTAATTAAATGAGTCGCTTACGTTAAGCGTGTTAGCTAACGTGTTGAAAAATCGCCTAATAAACATTTATATTGTCGTTAATAAATTCTCTCACGAATGTTGCACGCAACGTGAATAGACGCGTTAATTCTTGCTTCGGACTGCTGATGGAGCCTGGACATGAAATTTGATGAATAGTGCTAAAAGAAACAATTAATTTTTGACGTACAGATTCTTTGTTTCGAATTTAGGTTTATGACAACACTGACGAAGATTAATTTTGTATTGAAATGATGCACTTTGGCCGCGGCGCGGCGAATCTTAAGTTTAACATAGCGCATTCGTTTGGGCGCTTTTCTACATATCAATTCTACTTGCTATATCTGTTTCACATTTAGAGTTACTGTGAAATGGTATTCAATATGTATTTTAATAATAATATAAAAAATACGGGTCAGCGTAGTAAAGTAAAGAGACGTTGAATAAAATATAGTGGAAAATTCATTTTCAAATTCTACATAGCGTACAGTCACGCAAATAGCAAACCAGACCGGCAGTACAAAAAACATTTGAATGACTTTATTTATGTCGGTACCTCTATATAAAGAAAGTTTAAAACGTAAACTTCAGTAGTGGTGTTAAAAATCATAAATTAAAATAGAGTCTCTTGAATTTATTTGAAGGTCTCACGTAAGTAAGTCAATTCAGTTTGAATTGCATAACCATTTTTCGACTAATTCATCTAAAGAAGCAAAAACAACAATAATATTAAACCCAGTTATATTCCATGTTGAGATGTTACAAAAGGTACAAATATTCGGTAAACATACACATATATAAATATATTAAATAGGAACACACAGCATTCTACTACATAAATCTATGTACGAGAAGATGAAGTGCAATTTTGTGCCGCCACCAAACAAACTAAAGAACTCGATTAGTTTCCTACCTACCACATATAGCACGCACTAAATTAGCTTCCTAATTGGATCCCGGCTGTCAGAGATCCTTTGACTTATTACATGTTGGAAGTATAAATAAGAAGAAATAACATTGACGTAGTATTGGAAGTGAACGTTATTTTCTGTGCCTTTACGTGTTGGGGACTAGATTGCTATACTGTGCTTGTAATTCATAAAATGACTGTTACATTATCCACACTAATATTATAAATGCGAAAGTAACTCTGTCTATCTGTGACGGTATCACGACGAAACCGCTGAACCGATTGTGATGGAATTTCATATAGGGATATTTGAGGGTCTTGGGATGAATATAGGCTACTTTTTTCTTCCATTTTTTTTAGTTTTTAGAGCAATTTCATTCATTGTTTTTGTAACGCCGAACGAAAAACTTTGTAACGCCCTGATTTAGAAGCGGGCGAAGCCGCAGGCAAATCTAGTGAGTATATAGATGTGATCTTTCTTTTCATAACCAACGCTCATATTTACACTTGCAATTGACTTCTTATTTCCTCTGAATATATATATATATCAAACAACAGACAACTAAATAGACAGAAAAGAAAGAGAAACTCTTTTGTGAAAAGTTGAAATTATAAGGACTTTTCTCCCACTAGAATTCCATTGGGGACCCGGAGAAATTTGAAGCGGAATACGAATGCGTTAAAGTCCGGGAAATTTTCATTGTACTCCCAATGTTTTCTGCATTTCATGGTCATCTAGTCGAAATTCTGCTAGCATGTAATTGAAAACCGGCATTGTTTGAGTTACTCAAACTTTGCCTCTCGACCCTCTATTTTCCTTGCAAAATCCTAACGTTATATAAGTTTACTCAGGAAGCATAATAGTCCAATATTATTATGCCTCAATAACATCATGTTACGATGCGGCGCGGCGTAAAGATGTTATTTTAATCATAATACAGCGATGGCCGCACATTTAGTGCCTATAAAGTTTATTACGCCGGTCATATGCTTGCATGTACTATGTAGACATAATCCGATTTGTTTTAAAAGTTTGGTCACTAACGACCATAGATAAAACAAAAGTAGAAAAACTATTTTTTATTCACCTCGTTGTTACAAAAATGTAAACGTAAAATTCGATTCAGTCGTTTTTCCACAATCAAATTTTACAAACTGCATTGGCGCAGGTCGCAGTTGCATAGTAAATTTTTCCTCTTTTAAATTTCCAACGAAACAGAAGGACATTTTAGAACATAAGAACAATAATTATTACTAACTATTGTAAATTATATTAACAACAATAGATTCCATTCTATTCTACCTGGATATCCCCCGGGTCACACCTATTGCATTTAGAGATGTTTAATCTGTATCCAACTAATTGGTAACTAAGAAAGCTTACTTACAGAAAGCAAGATTAAGATACACACTTACTCAAAGAAAACTATTTCTAACTGAAAAAAAGTAATACAATGCAACACATACAGTGCAAGTACAACACATATGACCGGCCGCATTCAGTATTCTGGTCTAAGAACGCATCTCGGGGCGATTTAGTTGCGGCGAAGTTCAAAGGAAACGGGGAGATATGAGGCGTGAGTCTGGGAAGCGGGCCGGAAATAATGTGGCCGCTTAGGAAATCAACATCCAAGTCAGGCAACGCGTCTTTGTTTCGAATAACAAGAGATACAATCTTGTATACCAATTCTGGCCTCTGATTGTTACCTACGTAATACGTGTCTATTCATATAGAAGTACTTAAAGCAAATCTCGAATAGAACTACCTTAAGGATCGCTAACAGTTGACATAGTTGAAATCCCCTTCAGTAACATTTCAAGATGAGTTCTATTCCTTTGAGAGTTCACTAATCATGTGAAAATTCCGTGACAAAACAAGTTACTTAGTTTTCTAAACACACAAAGCGAACTGGACGTTTTCAAGTACGCCTGAAACTTTGTGTAAGTCCAAAAGTAAGTGAGTTAATTAATTTAATCAGATAAAGTTGCCGTACTCCCCTCTACCTCCGTTTCTGTAGTTAGATCACATTAGCGGAAAATGTCCTACATTTGTTGTAAGTTTTCGCAAGTTAGTAATTTCTCAGCTAAAACTTATAGTTCTACTTTAGTTACATTCATTATTTTGACATTATTTTATTCGGTGATTTAACCTTTTCTTTTAGTCCTGTCTTAATCTCACCTCGTATTCTTTTTAAATTGGATATATCCATTATGGATACCTTAACGAAGGGGCCTTTGTTTTGAGCATTCAGATTATTATGATACCAATTTAGATTTAATCTGAACTGTTGAGCTCATTAGATTACAGAACATAATCATAGCATTTATACAAATCCATTAACTTTCGTTTCTATTTCTCCAATTTCAAGGTCACGAAAAATTTGAAAACAAAAGATATAAACGTTATATTACATCGTCATGATACTCGAATAGGTACATGTAATGCTTGTTATATCAGTTTTACATATTACCAATAACAAATTTGTACTGAAATTGTGTCCTAAAGAAACAATATGCTTTTAATGCATTTTCCGTAACATAAATATTTTCATATTATCATAGGATGTCAGAGTGTAAGCAACGTGTAGCGGACACATAAAACGGAGCTTATAAATTTTATTCACGAACAAGAGATGGTGGAAATTTATTACGTGCACGTCGGTACATCGGGATGTAAAGATATCCTGTTACCTTGGTAACGAATACGAAGAGGTTGAATCATAATGTTTAAAAAGATTCACACAAAAAGTACATGAGTTATAAACAGGAAAGTGACAAATAAATCCTCCAAAATACAGATTATCCGCGTCATAACTCATCGAGTATAAGATTACGCTGAAATATTTACACTATTTTTAAAGACTATTTCTAAAGAAAAAAATTGTAGAGAATCCATTGGCTATAAAGAAATCCATTCAGGATATTTATTATAACATCAATTGGTGCGCCTTGGGATGAGGCTGCCTCGTTTGCCACGACGGCCACTTCGCGTTTGCATACTATATAAGATACAGTCTTAAAATGTAACAAAATTCAAGTTCTAACATACTTTTTACGTTATAAAATTTTCACGTTCTTGCATCTAATGTACGAATTTTGACAAAATATTTTTATGTTAAATACCGCAAGAAGTTACTCAATTATGCTCTGCACCTACATTTATATATGTAAATAAACATTTAAAAAATCTCTCGTAAAAATGCAAGACCTATTGGATAAAACACCATAGCGACAAAAATTCGCTGGCACAAATGGATTGGAATCATAAAGAGTTATTCAATCACTGTCATATTTGTTTGTTTTTCCATTTGTTTAAACATCGAATGAACGCGAAGCTTGCGCTTCGCGGAAAAACAAATAGCGATTCAATAAAATCATTACTTTTATAAAGCTTTGTGGAGGTTTTCAGAGAATCGTGTGCGCTGTGTGAACACATTACTTTCATAATTCTCACTCCAAATGCTTATCAATTTACTTAGAATTATCCCACAATTATTCAATTATTCAAAAGTTAACTACATAAAACTTAACTTACTGTTGTAACAAAAGTTTTTTTTCCATATAACATAGGCTTGTGTTTGTTTACACCCGCAACTGATGGTACGTAATAATGATAATTTTTACATTTACTTACCTTCTACTTGATATACTTATGGACGGGTTACTATTTGTATTTCTTACTGCGGGAATACTTTTCCACGCAGTGTGGCAGGAGTGACTCCTGACATATGCTTTAAAAACAAATGAACGACGAAGAACAAGACGCTGATTTCTCTTAACAAACGTATTTCACACTAGTGAAGAGCATTTCTTAACTTTTTGTTTTAGATAAGATCTATAATTTACTCCAAGCACTTTATTAACGTCAATTTATTATGAGTAGTTCTCGTTTTCTCATCTCATGTGTTTGTGTTCTCATTGTCTCTTTTGTAATGTACGCTATGTTATGTTCTTTTTGTTTTGTTTTTCTTTTACACATTAAAGATAAAGTTAAACTCGAACAAAATAATTTTACTACATTACTTAAATCTGCATTCCGAGTCACCTTATACATCGCTTTCCATCTTCAACTAACTAGTTCTTATCACTATGTACAAGACTTATACAATAAAGAGTTGTCTATATACGTATCTGCCGCATGCATTAATTAGGCGAAGTCATAGTTTCTTTTCATATTTCTCTTCTACGAATACTCAGAGGCATATGCGTCAGTCAGTCAAAGCGATAATTTCATTAGGTATTGCATTTCTTCTATTAGCACAGAGCTACATATTCGCTAGTTAGTCAAAGCAATAGTTTGGTTTCATGTTTGTCTTCTAAATATAATACACAAAGTTGCATTCGTTAGTCACAGCGACAGGTTCATGCTTGTTTTGTACAAATACAACCGAAACACGAACTATTGACAACGCTCACATCCTAGCAATTTGCCTTTTGAAGGGATACACAGATTCCTTTGATCGGACTTCGATACATGTGTAAGTGATTCTTGTTTTTTGCGACATCTATCAATAGTTTATTAAACTAAAATCCATGTCCGTGTGGAAAGATACGTTTTATAAAATATCCATGTCCGCTCATAGATGGCAGTGTACATGTTTAAATTAAACCGTTACTCACTTTCCGCTAAGAAGCGATAGACGGCGTTGTACGTTTTAAAATGTCCAACGTCATCTATCGCTTGAGTTCACAAAACAAAGACTAAAGTAACGCTCAATTCATATATCATTTTAAGTAATTATTATTACCATGGAATTTTTCTTTTTGCCGGTACTATAGGTAAACTTGTAATTACAAGGCTCCTTCCTTTATAAGGAGTAATATCGTATCTAAAAACATATTTAACGTACAATACGTGCACTTTAGTAATTAAAATTAATTAAATTCTTCTAATTCGTTTTGTATTCCATTATTTTTTTTGTATTAATATTTACTTAATATTAAGTTAAGGGTTGTAAAATAAACAGGACGAGAATAAAAGGCATTTTGTTACGGAATTTATTTTATTATCCTTTTTTTCAAACTACACCTTCAAAATTATAATTGATTATAACTACGATAAGCTATAATTTTACCTAACATCTGACACGATCTGGAGTCGTTTCATGAAAAAATTTTGACACGTTTTAAAAACTTCCAACTGTAATTATCATCCATTTTACCCTACCATCCATTATGCACTTACTACTTTAAATACATTACGAGACTTGTGATAATCGGGAGCCGAACCAAATCGACACGTTGCTCATTATTTTAAACTGCAATTCAAGAGACCGTCGTTAAGTACCCTCATATGGACTTTTAATATGACATTGTTCTATTGCACAAGTCATATTCGTATACCGAAGAAATCGTTCTCATTTCAAATCACGACCGACTTGACCCGCTTTAGTGCGGCTCACGATTATTTAACAATACACAGTCCTTACATAGAAATACACAGTAAATTAAATAACATACTCAAATTAGTTTGCACGCTGCACAAAGCTGCTCTGCGGTGGTTTAGTTAGTCAATTACTAGTACACTAAATCACACCAGCGCACGTCAAATTCGCTCGTTCCCATACATAACTACTGTTCATTACCATTACACTAATAATGCTTACATAATTGCATAATTAACAAAATAAATCTGTCAAAACGTAATTTTAAGTCACAATCAACGTACGTAAGTACGTACATACATACATACAAAATCAGGTACAAATTAATAGAAATTAAGTCTAAGGTAACTGAAGCATCCAGAGGAAGGATTATGAGATCACTTTTTTATTTATTCATTAAAAATTAGTACACATCCGGATATAAAGGTACAACAAATCATTAACCCATAAACGAACATCCAAACGATACATACATAATCCAAACGATATATATTACGTTTTTTTTGGCTTTTAAAGTATCAAACTAAATCACAGAAAAATAACTATAAAAAAATAATAGCTGAAATTAGCCACGCAACTTGTCATTTTGTTTTCGTATTCAAAACGCATCTAACGTAGTCACCGTGAATTGTGAAAAACCAAATGACATATTACGCGGAACCGACTAACCTACGTTATAGATACCAAGGGTCCGATCGCATAAACTACTTAACGCTAGATATTATAACGAAAAATAGAAATGAGTCGATGTGAATGTTACATAACACGTGCGTTTATCTTTCCTATGACCTTAAGTTTAACGTGCGTCATACATAACGCCGGTGATGTCTTATCTATTTGTTAAAATTTCGTATGAATCATTCACGGTATGGTAGAAAGCTGTATCAAAAAGGTTGAGTTAATTAATCGCTACGTATACAACGGTTATCTAATTAATCGCACTATGTATCGAAATTTAATACACCCGCGTTTAAATTTTCATAGATAGTGCAACATATGTATTTATCGAAAATTCTAAATGGTAGCTAGTGATAAGTGTTCGATTAGAAATCTATGGCTTAAATGTAACTACAGACGGTGCAAAATTACTGATTTAATGTTTAAAAATATTACTGATTTATTTATAGACAAAAAAAATACTGTTACAATATTAAATATAGCGAGTACGAGTGTTGAAACTCACTTTTTATGCCGGCACTCATCGCATCAATCGATACTGGTTTCGTGACCGCCGACGTAACTGACTCATCGGTTATATAATTTCATATAACAATTACAAACCGCTGGTTGGTCGCGTAAAGTTCAAAGTTATATACGCCTTTAGAAGACGACGGGCGCAGTGAATAGTTGAACAATCAGTTATTAGACAAAGACACTCAACTTACAAACTGATTGCTCGGGCAAGATATTAAAAAATCCTTTAGGTTTGTGTAACATTATGTCTACACGCTTACGTCGGATGCTATATTCAAAGAAGCGCGTAACCGTAATGCGGATTATAAACCCTTGCTTTAAGTAATCGAGTTATAGATATGGTATTTTACCATTAATTGCACAGTTGCCAATGGAACCAATCGCCACACTGCTCCAGTGCAAATACTGATTAGACAGGTGTGTAGGGGTTTTATTATATGCAACTGGCAACTGAACCTGCTCAAAATGTACACAACTGTAGTTTAACCGTAACATGCAGAACAAACTATGAACGCCAGTGACAATTAGCCACATAGTCGACACATAGCCGATCCGTGGTTCGCTAATCGGAGAAATTATTTTGAACATAACCTATAAACTTCGCAATCAAATATTTGACAGTTATTTTATTGAAAGCGACAAATATTAGCAGATCTGAACTCGAGATGTATTGCATAGGCCGTGTAGTTGTATCGGTAAATCTAAAACTGACAAATCATCACCACTATCTATCAACGGAATAAAATGGTTACGGTTCATCGAAATGTTATCGCCGTTTACGTAAATCGGTTGAAATAAATACGCATAAATATTCTACACGAACTAATTCGTTTTCTTTGTCCATTCACGTATAATATCAAGCATAGGGTTATTACCGTATTACCGAAGCTTCTACGCCGTTACAGGGGCGTAGAATAAATGAATTTCGATTAAATACGCGCACTAATAAATTACATAAATAAAATTAATTAATACAGGTTGCTGCGGTGTCGGGACTAGCATATGTTATGATTATGCACGACGGTGCCTCTAAAGTCTACACTGAGCGCGATATTAGCTCCTTAGCTGTCGCTAAGCGTATCCTAACTCTTTGGTATTATTACTGGTTACTAAACCTATACATAAATACACGTACTAACTGCTGCTATTAATTATCAAAGTGATCAACTCGCATGGGTCGGTGACAAACAACTGAACATCGAAGCACGTAATTACGGACCCTTACAGAAGAACAGCCGGTAAAGGTGTGGACAATGCCATGTGTTCTGCGCCTCGTACGGGTAGCTTCTGTGCGGTGACGTAGTGCCGCATCAGCGCTGGTACCGTGGGGAAGGCTGTCGAAGCTCCGCCCAGGGTATACCCCTCTCCGCCCCGGCATATGCGCATATGCATGAAGCCACGAGTTGATCTGTTGATATAAATTATGCAATTACAAAATGATGACTAACAAATTTTTGATACTTTACATTTCATAAGTTT
>DWDZ01000126.1:0-10729 GCA_018245715.1 Passova passova rudex
TAATATTTCATAATGAAACGTAAATAAAAGACCATAAAAAAAAAAAACAATAGATAGCACCTATCGAAATACCGACTGTGCCAGCCCTGTGTGAACTTTACAGATCGCCCGTCGCAGTCCGCTGTGCCATGCGGACTACAAGTATTTCACGGTACACCAAACAATCTATTACCAATTCCAACAAAATTCGCTAAAAGCACATATTCAAGTGCACATTATTTAAATACCAACTATTTCACAGTGAAGAATTATCAACTTAAATGATGAAATCACCTGATATTTTAAGTGAATCTGAATATTGTGAATGTCATAAACACATTTTTAGGTAAAAGTAACACACAAGTACCACAAGAAATTTAGATGATGGTTGCCAGATCAGCAAATTGTATAATACTGTGCGTTTTTAATTCAGCGATGTCTTTAAAGTGATAATTATATGCTTCTCAAGAACTTTGCTGCTGTTATTTGAAACTAAGCAAACCATTGCCAGCTCCTACAAAATAATATAGATCGTGTTTTAAAATGAAGCAGGTAAAATAAAATAGTGTTCAACTGAGACAAGTATTCTGTGGTAATATTGACTCCTATTTCTCTTAGCCTACTTCAATATGAAATAAGTCATGTCAGACTAGCACTTTAAACATATTTTGGGGTTTTGAGGCAAACAGACATTACTTCTTCTGATCTCTCTATCTTTACAGAATGTTGGGGTTCGCTAATTATTAAGTTAATTGACAATAATGCTGCAGTAACTGGCCTCGTTTTCAAGTTTTTAAGGACCCTGACTGCAAAACTGAAGGTCATGGTTTCGATTCCCACCCAGGACAAACATTTGTTTGATGGTTTTAGGTGTAATAAAAATATCTATATAAGTATTATATTGTATGTATGTTTATCAGCTGTTTAGTTACCATAACACAGGCATTTAGTTGCCTCATTTGGAATAAAATCTGCCGCCAGCCATGTATGGATTTGTCCCAAGATATTATTATTATCAAGCAAAAGTATTGTAGAATCGGATAGTGGCTTATTTAATTTCATTCATCTCTTGCTGCATTTTTCTACAGGCCAGGAGAATCATTAGTATGGCTTGACAAACATATGGGGAATCTGCAGTTTTTCAAACCTGAACTATTTAAAATAGACAGTAAAATATAAAACAATGATGACACTCGGATAAATTAAATACATATGATTAAATACATAATTCACAAGAGCACAGCCTAAAATCTAATTTAACTTTAAGCTTTTGGATGAATAACCCACATAATGAATTTGCCATATAATTAAACAATAACATTGCTAAAGTTATTTAACTATGACTTACAAATGCACGAAATATTCATGCTCAATGCGATTTGCAACCTTCTCAGACTCCTCTACACTCCAATTCATAGGATTATTTTTTTTATGGCATAACAGTCTGCATTTTATTTCTTCTGCCATAAATACTTCATATGGCGTATTTACGATGCGATCTCCTCTAAGAACTTCGCCTAAATTTTCCGATTTATAAATAAATGTTCCATTTTTTGGTAAGCACAACGGTAACGAATAATATTCGTACGGTAATTGCGTATGTATACTCGTCATTTTTACAGCCTTCACTTCAATTCTTTGTCCTTTCTTAAATTCCACCGGGGCGACACCCGGAACATAAAATCCATTACTATAATATATAAAACTAAACAAAATAAAGTACACACGTACCTGGAAATATAAAAAATAAAATCAATTAGGTACACGGGTGACAGTTCTAATTTATATATAACATATATGAAAAGAAACTTACTTCTAGCATTTTTACCACTTATATCACTTATTATTAATCACAGCCAAATAAAAAACAATTTCCAACAAACATATCGACCATTTCATCCAAATATAGAATTTGGATTTGACGTGCCGCTGCCGATATGTCTTGATCATAGATAAACACAAATATTAAATACTGGTAATCAGCTCTAAGCTATAGATATATTATACCACTGTAGTAACAAAAATGATTTTAGTTTCCTTACCGTATACACAGATGGCGCTTAATTTTAATTTTATTCGGTGTGATCATAGTGTTGTATTATCAAAATATGTGGATTAAATCGGGTTCCAGTAAACATAGATCAATTATAAGATATATGAAGTACAAAGCGCAGTAAGCCGTAAGGGGATTAAGATCACTAAATCTGTATTCAAGTTCAGTGGTAAATAACGAAAGCAAAAAATGCAAAGAGTAGAAACGAAGGAACACAGTACTTTAAATTTATCGCATGTGGTGAAATATCAACCAAAATGTTCCTATATATAGTAACAACAATTATAATTATGTACATATTGTAGTGTTGTAAATACTTAATTTGTAATTAATAAAACATTTTTTTTTAACTTGAAGACAACTTAACTGTACTATATTCATTGATTGTTGCATATGTGTACACATTATGCTGCTCTAGATCAATTTTTTAAAACGTTTTAGTAAATATCTTACTCAATAGATAACCGTTCGCGTTAAGAAATCTTAATGTAATTTTAAATCATCGCCAAAGAAAGAAGTTACATCCTATCTCAGGATATAGACTTCACTTTTCAATTAAATACAACTTACTAATATATAGCGTAATCTATAAAAATATTTTATATCATTCACTTCCATCTAAAACAGGGAAAAATTCTGAATTTAAAAGCTGTGTATATATCAGACCATCCTATAGTTATATATATCCTAAGTTTTAGTAGTATATATCCTAAGTTTCAGGAGAAAAAAACCTTTTAGACCTATTTATCTGCTTGCGACTGCATAGACTTTGTCGGTAATTTTTCGACGTGTCTTTATCAATCTAATAGTCAAATAAATGTTTGCATAAGCAATAAACTTTAAAAAAATTGACAAACTTATTATATTTTTCTTTTTTATTTATTACAAGGACTTTTTCATATAAAAAAAAGCATTCTGATAAACAAATAAAACAAAATAACCGTTAGATAAATGTAAGTGAGCTAAGTCAACCAAATAATCAATTAATATGCAAACTAAATAATCAAATAATCAATTAATTGTTGATTGAAAGTAGGAAATAATAGGTCACTAAGTTTTATATGTGTACCAACTATTATAATAATAATTTATGGAGTACGTTACGCAAAGTAAACATATATATCGTATTTCCTTCTGTAATCTTTAGGTACCTACATAAATTTTTAACTTTAATCTTTTAATCGAATCGTCAATTTTGGAAATATTCTTTGTGATATATATATATATATATAGATTTATAATGAATTATGATATCACAATTCTTTATGACTCGAGTACATTAAATAATGTGAATCGAGTCATTAATCGATGTACACGCAAAATCCATAGTGTATAGAAAGTACAATGGAACGAATGAAAATAAAATAAATAAAATAACACCGGAGCGCGTTGCTCTAATGCTCTCTTTTTGCGCAATAGTATCCAGTTTTGTTCTTTTATTACAATTAACTGTATGTGCAATTTATTAGTCCATAGCACAGAACAGAAAATTGTGCGTTAACCTCGAAGTTTAAGAATTAAGGTTATAGTTGCAGTTATTTGGTTATTATAGGCATTGGCAACATGGTTCAGGTAAATATGTGTAATTTGTTTATATCACAGTACTGGTCTATTAGTGTTTCGGTTACTTTTAGATATTAAGACAGCGATATTATTAAGTTGTTACACAAAAATATATTTTTGCATAAGTTCTATACGGTACATACATGATTTTCACTCTATGTATAAATATACTTTTATTACCTACTTATTACAGGCTACAGATGAAATGGAGCAACCGGATTTACCCCAAGCTTTAAATTTACTTACAGAAATGAATAGTAATGTACAACAGGTATCACAGCTTGTCGACAATATGTTAATTCGCGTTAAAAGTGGTGAAATAACAACAGACAAAGGGCTCAGTTTCCTCGAAATGAAATATCAAATGCTCCTCAGCTATTTAATAAACCTAACTTATATTGTTCTTAGAAAGTGTTCTGGTGAAAAAATTGAGTCAGACCCATCTATTGACAGACTCATTGAAATACGTACTGTACTCGAAAAAATACGTCCCCTTGACTCCAAGTTGAAGTATCAAATAGACAAGCTTGTAAAGACAGCGGTGGTTGGGGCCACTACAGATGATGATCCACAGTCCTATCACCCCAACCCTAACAACCTAGTCAGTAAGATCCACGAAAGTGATGAAGAGTCTAGTGAAGTATCAGATGGTGAAGTAGAAAAGAAGGATAAATCCAGTAAGTCAACTATATACGTACCACCCAAACTAGCTGCTGTTCACTTTGATGAAAATATTTCTCGGAGTGATGCTGAAAAGAAAAGTAAGGAAAAAGCAAAGAGGCAATTCCTTAATTCAAGTATAATGAGAGAGCTACGGGAGGAATATTCGGATGCACCATTAGAAGTTACAACTGGAAACCATGTGAAGCAATCAATATCCAAGTATGAGCAGGAAAAGACTGAGTATGAAGAAAATTACCTCACCCGATTACCAGTTACAAAAGCAGAGAAAAACTGTAGGAGAAAGTTGACCACAGTTAGTATGTTGGCCGATGAGGTGACCGGAAGCAGATCCAAGGTACATAAACATAAGCTTAAAACAAAGAAAGGCAAAGGATTCAAAAGGAGGCGTTTTCAGTAATGAAAGATTACATAGGCACACAAACAATTTTACTTGCATTTTTCTATAAAATGATTTGCTACTTTTTGTAACGTGACAGTGAAACAAAGTTTTATAGATACACAGATATGATAAATATTGCACTCAACATCTCCGTGTATAAATCTCCTCAATAATTTATAGATGCAAATTACATAAACAAATTTAATACATTAAATGTACAATTAATGGCAGTACAACATGTTAAAGAGACTAAAGAAATAACATTTTCATATATGTATGTCAGAATTTCTCACATGAACAGATGAAACAAACTTACAACTCAAAACACTGTTATGTATTTGTACAATAATAAATTTAGTTATACAGTGAAATAAGCATATAAGAAAATGTTGTATATTCCAATTTATAAGGGTAAAGTACAAAGACATGAACATTGTTTTTTTCATACTGATTCTGTTTAATATATTGGAAGCTAGCGTATAACTTAAAATATCATTATTATCTGGTTACTATCTCAAAATTTGACTCTTCACTGACACAAATGTCATTATTACTACCATTACTAGTACTCTGTAAACTAGCAACCAACTACTTACACCCAGTTGAATAATATTATCAAATGTTTTGATCATGCCAAACTATAAATATCATGGTTATCAACAAACATATGGTAGCAAAGTTTAATTTTTATTGTGGTGGCTTCATGTGAGAAAAGCTTATTGACTTTAGAAATAGGTAATATAACATTGTACCTCGGCTGATCAACCATATTGGTTACATTTCTTTTTCTTATATGTGTATCTTCTTTTAATATAATTAATTATACAAGGTTTTAACATACTAACTACACTATGTACTAAAACTTCCACATTTAAAAGGCAGGTGATTAGTTTAATTAAACCAACAAATGCTTAATTTTTCGTGTTTTAAAAATAATTTTCGGTCATTCTTAAAATATAAACATTGTTTTTGTTTTATAAAGCGCCAAAATTTTGATCTTTACGTTTTTAAGTTAACTCTTATTAAGATAACCTAATTATTATTGAAGATATAAAATTAATCAGTGTTGGAATTACAGCTTTTCATTTCTCTATATCAATAATATCTGCTTTGTGTGTACATGGAAAAACTAATTGAGGATATTTTTTATACATCCTACTTTCTCATAATTTTAATTTTATCATGTGAATATTGATATTATGTACCAAGTGTAAAGTAACTAGTTTACCCTTGGTTATACAAAAGTTTGCTTACTTACAGCAAACTATTCTACAATGTTTTTCTATATCTGTTAGTATACATTTTTGGTTCAGTTGCTCTTTACATAACAGACCTCTTTCTAATACTTTTGTGTACATAATAAATTTAAAAATGTACTTTATAAGATGTCTCCTTAGGAAAAAGAATTATAGTATACAGGGTACTCCACTCCTATTTAATTGCTATCCACTTTAATTATACACTTGAGTTATCTAATAATATAGATGTAGCTCCAGTTGTTATAATTTCAAATATTTATATGGCTTGATAGATGATCTGCAGAAAAGTATTTACTTTGATCAAATTTCAGAAACCAATAGCTTTATTTTCTCAAAATTAAATATCATGAACAAAACTAGCACTTGAACTAGTTTTGTTCATGATATGAATACTTCAGTCTCATCTATTTCATGCTGATTTGTAATAAGTTTACAAATCATTGCGATTCTTGAACTTAAGTAGCTGCTTGCTGCTTGAAGTAGCTGCTGTAATTCCGAAAATGTTGAAGACATCAATATAAAATTCATGTTATGACATATTATGAACTAGCAAATCCTTTCGTAATATTTTTATAACGCTATTAAACTATGTTAACCTTGTGAGGTGTATGCTTGAACATATCAAGCCAGCTTAAACGTCTATTCGCTCACTTTTGCTAGAGTTGAAACATTTGTGATATAAAATTCGTGTTTATGATCGTTTTAATAAACCATTTTTACTCCTTCCTACTTATTTTAGAAATAGTTACATTCGTACTAAAACGTGCTGCTTTAACTTGAATTCAATATTTAAAAATTTTCATCTTTTGTTTTCATTATTGCATTTCAATCAAAAAATAACACGACTTTTATCTCACAAAATTATCTCTTAATTAACACAGCTACCTACATGTATTAATACGACTATAATTATTAAAATCTAGTATAGCGTGAACTGGGACTCAGTGCATATTTGCATTTTATTCAAAGATATGAAACTATAATAGATAAATTATATTATAGACTTCTCTGCCTTCTGATCCTAAGGTAATGATAATGTTGCTAGCGAATATAACAATAATGCCTTATTGTATATCAAGTCAATACAGGATTGAGAAAATTATAGAGTTTATATGAAATATATAATTTGAACCTAAATCTCGTGTAAAATTGTGTAAACAAATGATGATAATGCACTGATTGATCACCTTCAAATTGATTTATTTTCCTATGAAAATATGTGTCCAGTTCAGCTATTTGACAAGTAGCGGTGAGACAAACACACTTTTGTACTTTAATTTATGTACACATACAATGCAATAACATCTGCAGTTGACAAGATTTATTTCTGAACGGTTTACGATAGTGGTAGGCAGGAGGGGCATATGAGCTAACTATCCCTACAGAGATCTAGCTGCCTTTGAACACAAACTATAACTAACTGCTCAGACAAGTGTCATTTAATAATAAACAAAATATTTGACATACATTTTCAATGGACTATTAAAAAATATTAAAAGTAAAGTAAAAAATATTGTTTTAAAAAACCATATTCCATTTTTTTTTCAAAAGTTGCTTTCTCAATGTCTGTCTATTGGAAGGTAATGAACATACATTTCGTTATTTTTATTAATATTTATTAGCAAGTACCTGCATAAAAGAAAGCACAAAATTAAGTTACATTTTTGTATACATATTGTCACGCCGTTTTCCATAAAGGTGGAAACTACGAATTTCCACCAACTGTAGTCGTGACAAATCAATCGCAATTTTTCTATTGACGGTAAAGTTGTCGACAAGCTAGACCAAATAAGACTCGTTTGTTATATTCTATTTTTGCATTATATATGAATTTCATGGTTTGCTACCAGTTACATAATGCCAAAATTATATTATATTTGCAACCCTGTTTGTTATGGTCTAACAGTATTCAAAAACGTGTGTCCTCTGTGGAAAGAGATTCCTCTGTTCAACGTAACCGCTGGCAGCATGGAAAACTTCACCGGGTGAATAAGTACAAATTGTATGTACTTCTGGCCGCTTGCTTACCTAATTGTTCTCTATGGATATATACTTGGGTGATGTTTGCATCAACCCAACCAAAACGAGATTAAGGGCCTAATTAGCTCTGATTGAAATTGGTCTAAAAAAAATTAAGCAGACAATAGTTTGTTATTCTTGCATTCTTTTTGTCATTATTTACTTTACTTTTGTAAATATGTTTTGTTTTGTGTCCTCGATATCGTCTGTGCCAGAAATTATATTATAACATGGACAACGATTTATCTTATTACATTTTGATTAATTTTAATTTAGTTGTTAGTTTCTGGAATTCTAGTTTTTATTAATTTTATTTTTATTCATTGTTTGTCTAGTTGGATTTTTTTAACAACTGAAACTTCAAATAATTTTTGTGTTATATTTGAAGCTACTTGTATTTATTAATAAACTACCTTTTTAAATTGTCCTTTCAGTTATTTTTTTCTTTTAATACTGTGTTGTCAGTTGTCATTAATTGAAACTATTAACTGATATTTAATAAATATATGTATTTAAACATATATTGTTTTTATTTCTCGCTCAAAGGTTTACTCAATGTAGGAAAATCCTGAATACATGTGGCAGGATTGAATGATTGGAATCTGAAAAGTCTCATGTCTCGGATGTGATTGATTGGCGTATGCGTGTCCAAGCACTGGTAGTCACCCCGAGGAGGTGCTGTGCCATGATTATGCGTGAGATCCGACCGAATAACTCTGTTTAGTAGCCATGGAGGCGATGCCATTGTTAACTGAAATAATAATAAATTTAAATCATTAACAAACTTATTGCTGGATATAAGTCACAAAATAATTTCTTCGGATTGCTTACAGGTCGAGTTACAGATGGATAGGGATTTCTGTAATCGTCTTGCTGCGTGGATATGTAGTCCATGACTCCAAAATCATGTGGTAGTTGGGCCAAATCAGCATTTTTCATAAGCTTATTTCTTCCCGGAGTACTGTAAGAAAAGTGACGTTAATGTAATAACAACTTTCTATTAGCGAAAAATTCCTAATAGTCAACATTTTAAATGGTCAAGAAATCGTGCGAATATGTACTCAAGGATGGAAGCGAGGATATAATTATGTACCTACTTATAAAGAAATTTGTTAGTTCTCTATCTTCATTTTAACTATGGCTCCTGAAGGGTTTCTATTATATTAAGCAAGTACCTAAACAATGTAGAGTATGGAAAAGTCAATGAGATTGGATAAATGCTGAAAAAGTCTGGTGGCTTTTCACTTACTCAGTGCACGGATACGATGTAAAATTAACTAAAGGCTTAAAAGCATAAATAGGCTCGGTTTTTTCTGAGATTTGTTCCAACATATGACGAGTTTCTGTCTTTGCCGGCATCGTGTCCTCTACGCCCCACCGCAAGTACGTGCTAAGGTGATTGCTTAAACTGTCGCGGTAAACATAGTTATCTTTCTTCTCAGCATGAATACGATAATCCCAATTTTCAACTTTTACCCGGGGCCCATAAGTATTTTTCGAAAATAATATTTGTTGGGGCTTTTTAGCCATAGGACCTTTCGTTCTCATTTTTAGTAGATGCTTTAATGAGATTTAAAGTTGTAAAAATGTACTAAAATCTAAAATCTCTAAATTAAGTTATTAATTCGCAAAAAAACCGTACTTTTAATGTCAAATGAAATGCATTGACAAGATAATTTTTCCTTTATTTCGAGCAAGATCAAAAAAGACTCATTATACCCGTTATCGGTGTAACCTACGTAATAACCGACGAGAATATTGGAGTAAATTTGTCTTCGGTGTAATTTAGTAATATCTAATGACGGTTCCTTTATCGGGCTCATTTGAAAAATAGTCAATTTAAAACTAAGTATTTATGTCTACGAAGGTACTATTCATATATATATATATATATAGCATAACTTACCCAAATTTCGAAAATGCAAGTATGGTTAAAGTTACTATAATGGTAGCACTGTTTGAAATTTGTGATCATAAAGAAATAATGTCATACAATTTTGTGAATTATCTTTAGAAATGCTTGAAAATTTTAAATCTTTGGAACCCTGCAACAATTCAAAATGGGCCCTGGTCTCGAAAAGAAAAGAAAACTGCTATAAGTAGGTAGGTACATATATTTTGATCAAAATAAGACAATCGCGATGAAGTATGATATATGTACTTTTGCTTTGAAAGAGTTTTTGTCTTTAATGAGATAAAAATATCCGTTGATAAAATATTCAGTGGTTATTATCAACACATTGAAGTAGTATAAAATCATGGGATGTAATTGTTTCCGACGTTCCTAGATGTTTCAGTGAGACAATATATTTATTTATCTTGTAATCAAATGTTTTATTGTTTTACTGTTTGTATTATATGATTAAGTTAGTAATTACGTAGTGCAGAATTGTTGTGCGATATCTCGTGGCCGCATTAATAACAGTTAAGTAACAAGCTAATGAGGACACAATACAGTATTGCAGTAAGCTTTTATTTATTTATTTTTTATTGTAGCACCTTAACCAGGATGTACAATGGGTTAACGGCCGTCTGCCCCCGTAACGGACATTCGGGCGTTAGATGGGGGATTTGACGTCCGTCCCCGGACTGAGGACGTGACGGGCCGTATGCCGCTTGTCATGTATAGGCATTGCCCAAGAAAAGACCCTGCTGCTGAGGCAGCTCAGGCGCCGTCGGCTGGGTCGCGGTCGTGTGCGAATAGCGTTCCCGTGACTCATCCAACAGGCGAAGCGTTTGCACACTGTTGGGTTTTAGTGGGTAGTCCGGGCACTCTGCCCGGGACCCCACAGA
>DWDZ01000127.1:0-10714 GCA_018245715.1 Passova passova rudex
AAAATGTGTAAGTTTTACAAAAGTTTAAAATCGGTCAATTTGACCGGTGCCTGGTAGGTTTAGTGTTAATAATATTCGGGTACTTTAGCACCGATTTCTATGATTCTTCAAGATTACTTAACTTTAATGAATTGCCACTCCAACTCATAAACACCCACTGACGTTTTATTCTTTTCATCGTAATCTACCCATTCTTTTTCTGTTAAATCTACATCTTCAAACTTTTTACCTGAAACAATGCGGGTGTGAGTTTAAGAATTATTCGTCATCCAGACCACTGCATCTCAATAGTTTTTAGCAATAACAGCATTTTAGTAAAACCCTCAGTTTCTGCTTGTATAAGAAATGACCATCGGGGATCTTTTACAAGCTCTCTGAGGTATTCCAGGTAATTATACTAGACAGCGAGGAATATTCCACACTAATAATGATTAACTATATCAGGTATTAATTCCAGAAATTTGTTATAAAGTAATAGCAGAACATGTTAGGAAAAGTATCTAAACATAGTCCATTACCATTGTCCTCTGCCTCGGCTATCCATCCAGACTTTGGTTCAAAGTCCACGGGCTCTATTCCTCGACAGTCAAATGACACTAATGTCTTGAATTTTCCAACATCGTTGTTTGTATATACACCTGAAATAAAACAAGACCATTATTGGGAGATGAGATATCAAAGATACAACAAAAACTGGTTGGCTGTAGTAAATATCAGGTCAGTCTGATGTAAAGGAAAAAAAACGATTCCTAGCTGTAGTTACAGTTACAAAAAGGTAAAAATTAAATAAAGAAATATTAAAGGCAAAGGTAAAGATAAAGTAAAGGTAAGGTAAAGGTTAAAAATATATTTACTAACAAAAATTTTTGATGTTTTTTTTCCAAGATAGAACTAAATTCCTTTTACCTGCATGTAGTCATCTTCACAAAATATTACATAATTATTCATTAGGACTTGGTAATACAATAGATAGTACTAAAAAAAGTAGTAATTAATACAAAAAAATGCAAAACCCCCTGCCCCCTCACAATATATAAATGTTAGCGTTATGTATAATCCGACCAAAATGAATTTGACATTTGTATTGACTATTTTGTATTATATGGCTAATGGTTTATCAACTAACTCCAAGCAGAGGCATATTTGTGTTGACGAGCAGGATATCTTCGAAAGAAGGTATCTTTGAATAGGTGGAACCAATTTCAAAAATAAAATTCATGTACTCAAAACAATAAGGTGTAGTTTAGAACACTCACCATTGCTACCTTCAATAACATCGATGCAATTTTCCCTCGAACAAAGTTTGCATTTTATTAACAGATTAGTTTCAGACCTATTGTGTTTCTGTGGCACTTTCTCCGCTTCGGTGAGGTCGTGGAACTTCTCCGATTCTTCTCCGCAACTGCTGCACTTCAGTTTCAGGAACCATTGATAATGTGGATGATTCGTATATAATTTCTCAACACATTCTAGCGTAGCCCTGATTTGTAATGCAATTTTTACCATATTTAAATGCGTTTACAGACTCACTTTCAATCATAAATAAACTTATACATATAGTTTCGTTAATAAACCGGTCTGCCGGGCTTTGATTAAAAAATATTGTCAAATTGAAATTGGTAACGTCAATATTGTCAAAATATCAATGTCATTAATCGTAACTTATTTTCCTCGTCAATACGTTTGGATATATACAGATAATAATTATAATGTTTGGTATGGTGCTAAATACACGACAGCCATGCAGCCAAATTGTGCCATGTTATAAATCGTTATTTTTTACATGTTGATTTTCAAATAAACAATGGAAGATTTTATTTTGGCTCTGTGATTCTTATACTTTTTTTTTCGCAAATAGTAGTAAAATTAATGCTGGTCTGCATTAACTCCAAAATTTAAATATTCGAGTTAAAAACTATTATATGCTTGATAACACAAGTTAAGTTTGTTTATGTCACTTTAGGGATTTAGGGGTTCTTGAAGTTCTTCTTATAGGAAAAAGGATTCAGACTAGGCGACACTGATAACAACTGTCATTCATAATTGTCAAATTGTCATACAACTTCAAAAGCCGTTAATAAATCAAATTCAAAGCAAAACATAATTAAACAGAGTAATAAATATTCTCCCGTTGAATTTCTGGCTCTTGTGGAGAGATTTACACTCTACCAGTTGGGGAGATTAAAAATGTAACCAAAACATTCAACCGTATGAGCTGTAATATTGGGAAATAATGCTACATAACATGTAGACCAATTAAAAAAAACCATGAGACTAAAATGTGATATTTTCATACGCTAATATTGAAGAATTGTTATGTTTGTTAAATCACTATAGATGAACCTGTCAATGCTAGCAGATCATACTTTAGATGACAAAATTACAATATTTACAAGATTGTACCTAAATATAATGTAACAGAAATCAGAAATTCAGATATGTTTAATAATTTTTTTTATAATTTTTAGAATAATACAGCACATTATAAATATAGGATTTAAAAAAGTGTTTCAATCACCTTTCTATCTAACTTAATATGCGGCTGATGAGTTTGAAAACGTTAATAAAACGATTAAAAACACTACTTTAGAAAAAACAAATTATTTTATTCAAATAATCTGTACCAAAATGTTTATAGTTGGCTACACTACAAATTGGTTGTAAATGGCTTTCTTTTTTAAATTAAAGTATACAATTCATTTTATATGCTGGATTAAATGGATAGGTAGATGTTTTTTACACAGTTAAGTGCCAGATATTATTTCCAAGAAGTCTAGGTATTGTGTTTAATCTGTTTTAGCTTAATCTAAGCGATGTAAATAATACAAGTTACCAGTAAATACAAATCAATTTAAATAGCATAACGTTTACACAATATCCATTCTAGTTTTTTGTTAAAGGAACAATCTTTATTGAATTAGTTTGAGGGTCAGCTTGCATGGTAAGGCCCATTTCAGCCAACATCTCATTATCCATGGGCGCCTGTAGTGTCATCTTAGATATTACTTCCTGTAAAATAAATGAAATTTTATTGGAATTCATAATTATTCATAGCTCCAGTCTCAACAGTCAGTGTCATTAGCCATTGGCAGAACCAGTCACTAATAATAGATGGGTAAATAAAAATATGACCTTTTTATATGTGTTACAAACCTTATTTTCCGGACAGTTTTCGCACAAGTTGCGAACAGCGAAGATTACCCATTGCATTATCACTGTAATCAATATAAGGAAAAATACCATTGATAGTTTCTAAGATATACATCATAACCCATTACTTCGTTGAGCTGACACGACGACGTGAAGGGAACATGAAAAGCCGAACCAGATTTCGAGGTGGAAAAGAGTATTGAGCAGTTTGAAGGACTGTTTTAACCCCTAGAAAATAAAATTTTCCAAAAAAATTTACTTTCTTTTTTTTCAATGAATACAGCGCCATCTGTTGCCTATTTGTACAACATTACCACATTGTTTCCAGATGAGCGTATTTCATTTATACAGACAAAAGGAGTTATTTTAAATAAAAAAGAATCCATATAAGCTCTAGGTACTTTTAGTTGGAAAAAGGTTATTTTTCCTTTTCAAGCTTAAACAACTTACATCTTTTTGAAATCTTGGCCTTGTACATATTTTAACAAGGACATTTGATTGAACAAGGATATTTAATACAAGTTCATAGATTAATCAGACAAAAAGGATACAGGGATTGCGGGCGTCTATATTACAGCAATCCAATAAAACTGGGATGACATCTAACTCGCGTATCTGAAATAGACAATTTTTAAGGGAAATCAATGAATTATTTTCTTTTTACCTTACATTGGGAGCTAAATGGCTACAGCTTAAAGAACTACAGATATACACATTATTACACACTTTCTATCGCCCTACCACTGCCTGTAGGGTCCACAAAGCAAATTAATGATAACTATAAAAAGTGTGACGTTCATTAAGTGTCTGTATATACCTTATAACGAATAGAACAATTTGAATTTAACACTCACTCAACCATAAAGTACAGTAAAGTTCTCTCGAGGATCGAGCAAATTGTATGTAGAAGGTAAGTTACTTTCTATTTGGAAAAGTCAGTGGACTATTATAGCATACCACAAATGGTAGGTAGAACGTATATACATTGTAGCATGGCCAAAACTACGCTTCTTTCCACGACCATGCAGGTGTTTTAATAAACCTCAATGGCATAATATGGTCTCGTATAAAACATAATCGTTTTGGCTCACCTGTTTCTTATTCTCCTGGTTCTTCCAGCAGAGGTTGGCAAGTGTGCGTACAAGGGTGGCTTTAAAGCCAAACGCCACATGACGTTCCACTGTCTCCACAGTTGTCACTGTCTTCTTGACAGTCGTAGGGTCTATTGCTCCCAGCCTGCAGTGTGATAAAACTTTGTTACGCATACATAATTTATTTATGCATTGCAAGGATTGCTAACAGCAACAACAACATTAATAAATCAGGATTTTCTCCAATTCTTTCAATTATAGACGACCAGATCCTTCATGGTTTCATCCACATTTCAATCTACATCCAACATATATACAAACAAATTTGATATTGTTAGTAACAACCTATAGATATAGCTTATAATATTAAACACTATAAGCTACCTGGTTTTCTGCATTTCAGGCGAATCGATCTTCACAAACGGTACTTTGCTGGTAGCCGACTCGTCAGATATTTTCACTTCCTTGACCGGTTCAGCCTTCTTTTCAACAGCAACCGAATCACCTCTCGTTTTCTCCGATGATATGCCAAGAATCTTCTGTAACTGCTCGCTTAAATCGAAATCAGTTGACAAGTTCTGACTTTTCTTGACTTCCTTTGGCATGTCGGGAGATTGTTTTTGTGACTCCGCCTCTGGCATGCCGTCAGCGAGTGGGGGGGATATTTCGCTGGGCGATGCCTTCACTTCTTTCACTTCTTCTTTAGGCATGTGTATTTCCGTTGGTGGATCTGTTGGCGAACTGTCCTGGGAATCTGTTCTGCTCGACTCCTGGAACTCCAGTCTCGGTTGGAGGCCCACCGGTATCACTTCAGCTATGGTATTCATGCTTGCAGTGGGAGACTGCGAATCGATTATCAACGGAGGTTCATTGTCGTCTCCTATGTCTATCTTGTGTTCAAGACTTATTCGTCTTGTTGGCAATGATTGGACACGATCGTCCGCCTTCGGTACGGAGCTGCTTCTCTTAAAGGCGACCTTCGTCAAATCATTGTCTATTTTAACGTTCGGATTGCAGTCGCTAGCACTTCGGGCGTTCTTCTCGGGGATTGTTTCAATGAATTTTAAGGGTTGTTGTAGATTATCCATGGCGTTCACATCCAACCTATCCATGAACGGTACTTCGTTACATTCGAAAAACTGTTCACTGCTTTCCGATTCGGTGCACTCAGATGTTGTTTCGTTGCAAGACAGCATGTTTTCAGCAGAATCATTCTTACATAAGGGATCTGTAATAAAATGACTAATATTTGTAGTGCTAGGACATTATCATAAATTTAATATAGAAAGACTTTGATATGTATTTAAAAAACCTGAGTAATTCCATGATGAAATTGAAGTAATACCACACAGTTACTAAAAAAATATAAATGTATTAATACTGACTTCAGGAGACATGTAATTAATGGTAAAATTATGAACGATGATAATTTAAAAAAAAAACAGCTTACAATAGTCCATAGACCTTTGCCTGTATTCGGAAAAAACATATTTCGAATTGCACATACTTTGATTAGGAGTGGTTGCTGTTGGTAAATTTTCATCATTAATAAGATGCTTCCCCGTTGCCTCGTACAATTTGTTTAATGAAGAGAAGAAGTTATTACTCTCTTTGCCCAATTTGTGAATTGCTCTCAGCAAAACTGAAAACATAACAAATCAACATAATATAATGTTAGACAGTTTGATTAAAATTGCATAGTTGAAGTGTTGAGATTGTCTATGGTTATATGTTATTTGCAGTTTTATCTTTTTTTTTCAACCTTTTCATGTGAGTGTTAAGATTGTCTATGGTTATATGTTCCTTGTAGTTTTATCTTGTTTTCTTTTCAACTTTTCTGTTTTATTCAATATTTGACACACGTCTCGCCTCATAATCAGACTGTCAACTGAAGTTAGTCTCACTAGCATGGAAAAATTATTTGTCTATTATGTACTGGGCACAATTAAAAGGCACAGGCTAGAGAAAATAATTTGACATCATGTATCATAAACCGGATAAGGAGAGCTGAAGACAGGCTTAGTGCATATTGAATCCTTTGTGTAGATTTGGATTGATAAAGATGATGAAATACTAAATGGAAAGAAAAAACAACTCACAAGCGCAGTTAATAAACAAGGAAGTATCACTTTGAAGACAGTCCATATAAGTGTCCATACTGGAGGCAGTAGCGATGATTTCTAATAAGAACACCACCTCTTGTGGTTCAATACTGTTCACATACTTGTCTACAGTCTTCAAAATGCAATCCGATTTACTTTTAAATTCGTGCGCCATAAACTTTACGAAGTTCACTGACACATTTATATCTTGGGATTCGTTTGACATTAATATATTGTAGGCGAGATTTAAAACGAGCATCCTGGACTCCGGTTCCAATTTCGAATACAGCCTTTCTATGTACGTGTTCTCTACACCAATTAGGTATTCTATAATCAAATGTGGGTATTCTGTGATGCCATTGTTATACATGTATGCTAACGAGTTTAATAGAGAAACGTCATCTGGCAACACGTTTGGCTGGCCCAATAGTATGTTGTACACTATCATGGCCGCGGCGGACGCTATTTTATCGTTCTGTCCCACCAAGCAGTTCAGTATTATGGAGTCGAACTTATTCCAAATCATTATTTGGTTGAACGGATTGTTGACCACTAAATTTCCGAGGGCTTGTATGAGAACGGTCATGCACGACTCAAATTTGTTCTGTATTTCTTCGTTCAAGAAATCTACGCTCGGGTGTTGGTACTCCGTTGCGAGTATAAGCATGGAATCTAAAATAGACAGCTCCTTCGAGATGTAAGTCTGCATCTTGGTGCCGGCGGCCGCGCAGGAGCGCACGAGGCGCAGACATTGCTGAGCGACGGCCAGCGTGCTGCGGTTGTACGACGCTTGCTCCACATCTAACCGCATTATATGTAACACTTCTGCGATTAAGCGTAGTGTATATTCCGAAGCCTTTTTACTGTTAACAAACGATTTAATTTAAGTTTTGTACAAGAATTATAAAAATCAAATTACTGTACAAATATAATTAAACAAATCAAAGTGCTCACGGTCGCAATCGCCCGGTCTCTGCATCCCTAGACAGCTGTGCTTCCGCACGCAACATATCTTCCACAGCGTCCCATTCTCCTGTTTCTAATTGAAAATTAATTAATTTGGCATCCAACAATATTTCTTCCGCGAACCACACGCTCTTATCCCGAGACATGTTTAATAAAACCGCAAAACCTTTGTGTTGATTTTCATCATCTACACTTCTGCCACTTCTGCAGAACGTAAGATTGCAAGATTTGCATTGCAGATCTCTCAAATCTGTCATGTGTCATTTGGTAATGTGACAGTTTGAAATGGGATACTTGTACTGTATTCAATAGTTTGAATATAAAAAATACAATGAATTCATAAAAGCACTTCTGATGTTTGCAAAATAATAACTATAAGAAAAATAGTTTATGTCGCCAGTAGTTCAGTTAAAGACAATTAATACACCTTTCAAGTTCAGTGCTATTTATCTATTAATGTATTTTTGAAATTGTTAACTGATAGACATACAGATTTATTTTTCCTTCAAATTAAAAATAATTTTAATCGTTCTAAAATAAACCTTTATTTTTATTAAAAAATGTATTTTAGTATATTTTTTAATCGTAGTACTGAACACCCAGCAGATAGTCGCCTTGTACCGCCCCCGTTCCCCCAACGTGCGGTCGAACGAATGAGAGGTAAGCGGCGAGAATGGCATTTGTGCGTGAAATTGTATCAGTTTTTGTGTGAACAAGTGAATATTTCTCACAATATAACCATTAGCCGATGACCCTTCGTGTATTAGTGCAATAATTACGGATAAGTGAAGTGTATTGTAATTATGTGCCGTTGGAAAGCGTTAATGTATCAAAAAATGTATGAGTGATTGTCTCGGGGTGGTATCCTGATTTTGCTTCGTGCCGTGCAATAATGGACCGAGTTCCCGCTAACATCATTGGAATTTAAAATATTCGGTGAGTCATCAGCGTTTTTGAGTTGTCTAGACTTGTCGGTTTGTATAGTTGTATTAATGATACACCCAAGTAAAAGTTGTATTTCAAGTAATGAAGGTTTGAAATTTTTTCAAAATCAGCGAGCGTCGGCGTTCGTGTAATATTCCAATACTCGAAGATCGTGTAACTAGCGATGAGATAAACGTAAACATATGCAATATTGTGAGTGTAGGTCGTGAATTATTTCGTTTTTTCCTGGCAACCGGCCAACATTATCTCGCAAAGGAGTGAATCGTCACAGCATGTCGTTAAGGCGAGTGTAGTCGTATAATCGTAAACATTGGAATAAACGCTTGAGATAGTGGAACAAATAATACCTAATTATCTCCTTTATATAATCTAATTCCAGTAGCAAGGAAACGAAATTTAATGAACATTATGAAACACAATTGTCTTGTAATTTTTCACTTCCTCATTTCGAAAATGCTATTCTCACTTAATATGAGACTTAATACCGAGAAAGTGTTAAGTCTAGGGCACAAGGACCTTATTTCATAAATATTATGCATAACAATATGTTGATTTTTCAAGCCCAATCACATGTGTACGTTCCCTAGTGTTTATTGCAGAAATTTTAAGCTCAGATTAGAGGTCTTAAACATTAACACATTATTCAAATTGTTTTATTTAATTTGACATCATTCATCTAGTTTGTGCATGCTAAGTGTGTAAAGGCTATGGTAGGTGCACAGAAAATTTTATTATTACAAATATATTCTGACATCGAGTCCTTAATGGGGGTAAGCAGAAAGCACCAAGTGCCAAATATCTTTATCATTAAAAATTGATGCACTTCTACATTTGTCACTCTTTGATACTTATATGCTAGTTTTGGAGACTCAGACTCCCCATTCAGGCAATATCTGAGCTATTTTGTTCAGGGTAGAAAAGCCTTGGTCTTCCTTCGCACCTGCATCCAATCAACACTAGTATTGCATATCTGTTTTATCATTCTTTCATCATCCATTTTATCACATATCAGGACTCTTGAAGCGCACCCTTTCTTATTCCACCAACACTCACACGGAGCATCTTTCTTACATCTGTATTATGAATAAAATAGTATAAATAGCTGATAGAAAAAAAAACCAGCAAACTTAAAATTATAAACCCTTTTTATTATCTAGATATATTTTAATTACAATCCAATTTTAATGCTTGTTAGTATTCTTTACCAGTTATTTTTTTGTTGGACAAAGCCGTTGTCTATAGATAAATGTTTTTTTTTGCAAGGTGTGTAGAATACCTCACCTTTCCCATCACAGTTTAAGGTGCAATAAATATAATTAAGTCATCCTACTGCATAGTACAATGCATTCTGTCACTGTACTGTGTCTCCACTGAATTTTCCTAATTAATTGGTTGCAACATAAAATAATGCGGCCAGACTTGATTATTCCATTCAAAATCACAGAGTGAAAATGGTAGTAGGATAATTTTCTTTATTATTCATTTTATTGTATAATAAGTTTGCATTTGTCTATGAGCTCACTAAAAAGGTAAGTAAAGCCTGGCATATGCATTCGTAGACAGTGCCTAGTCACTCTTGTTTTGAAAAACCTACGAATGTACAGCGTGATTATGTTGCATTATCAGAAATATAATGTTTAAGTTATTATTTATTGTTTCCGTTGTAATTACTAACAAACAAAAAAATACTTGGGTAAATTGTTTACAAAAGACTGAAGGCTTAACATTGAAATACCTACTAAGAAGTCCTGTAAAATACATGTGTCCAGTGTAATTGGTATTTTCCCATTGTAATTCATTTTCCTTCCCGGAAAATGACATTTGCAATATTAATAAAACTTGCAGTTGTAAAAAAACCCATTTCATGTATTTGTCGAGAAATTTACACGCTACGTTCGTTTGTTGTTGGTAATATTATTTTTTCCATTATATTTTCTAACAACAACAACAACAACAACAACATACAATCACGCCAAGTCCCTAACGTGGTTGACAGAAAGCACGGAGTGCCAAATATTTTCAATTGTTTATTATATCGTATTATGTACAAAAACAATTTTCTTTTTTTCAATCACTATCAATGTACATAATGTTCAGTGAAACATTGTCACTCCTGTGCAGATTTTTCACAGAACTTTACCCCATTGTTATGAAAAAACTACAAGGCTCGTAACAAACAATGCATTTCTGTGATGCAAATTGAGGCCTTTGTGAGGTCGTGGTAAAAACACTGTACTGAATGATATTATAAAATCGTTATGAATGATGGTGAATTTAGTTATATTGTGATCAAATAGACAATAATTTATTATGGTCTTGAATGCCTATTTCTTTATTTTTTTTACAAGCTGTGCCTCTCGGTATTTCCTGCGGAACTTAAGATCCCGTGGGAATTTCGGGATAAAATTAATCCTATTTTTTCTCGTATTAAATATAGCCTATGTTCATCAGGGATAATGT